>JBBPRX010000512.1:0-14377 GCA_038093195.1 Boletus fagicola | reverse complement strand
ATCCTCGTTGCTGGCATCGACGACCCCGACCAACATCACACCCGCAGACGTAACCATCGGCCATGTGTACGTTCGTTCCCTTACTATCAAGTAACCCGCTCACAGGCACCCCCATACCCACCTCTTCTCGTCTAGTCAGCTGCGTGATCTCATCATTTGTCCTCGGGAGCCAGGTCTAGTCAACTATGTGCAAGGCTACTCCATCGTAGAGCATGATCTTTATGCTCCAGACATCGTGTGTACCTCCCACTTTCCCCCTGCCCAGGTCTTCACACCCTCGCACACACTAGACCGTCCGGAGCATCGCAGACCTCTCGTTTAACCCAAACACTCTCGCCTCCATCCAACTCTCTGATTCAGACACCACCCTCCTCGCCGCCGGTGGCCAGGAGGCAGAGATCCACCTTTCCCTCCATCAGCCTTCCTCACGATCCCAAAGGAGGGAAGATCCATCCCCTCGACTACGCTGCAACAACGCAATCTGGCAGTACTACAGGAAACTACACGGTTCGATCAACAACTCTGTCTTGCTCAGCTCCCTGAGCTTGACGAGGTCCGTGGAGAGCAGCGTGGAACCCCGCCTCATCGTCAGCAACAACGATTGCACGGTACGCTTCTACGACATTGCTGTCCGCAGCGGATCTTCCCCAAAAGACCTCCGGCAATCCGGAAACTTGAAACTCGAAGAGCCTATCAATCATTGTGCGCGTCCTGTATCCCCTTTTTCGTTCTTTGCGCTGATATCATATTCCACCCCAGCCTCAATATCTCCAGATGGGAGAACGCTCCTCTCTGTGGGAGATTCCCCACGGATCTACCTTCATCACCTCACTGGTGGTTCTTGCATCACGTTCGCTCCTATTGACACTCTTAATGTTCCACCTCCCGACGCCAGACTCTACTCATCCTCCCTGTCTGCATCCTTCTCCACCGCATTTTCACACGATGGTATGAAGTTTGCGGTGGCTTCCCAAGAAGGCGTCGTTGCTATCTGGGACGTGCGAAGTACGAAACCGATGAAAGTCATTCAAACAGACAAAACCAGGTTGCCGGTTGGACACCTTGGGAATGGAGAAGAAAGCAGCATGCTGAGTGATGACCCGTGGGATTGGACAAGAGGTAACTCGAAGGCGCCCGGCTGGGGTGCCAGGAATGTCAAGTTTAGTGCCGGAGGCACACATGGTTGCCCTGGACATGAGATTATGACATTCACAGAGGTCAGACTCCCTTTATGGCTGAGCGCGTGCGGTCTTGCTTACATTTCTCTTAGCATACAAGCCTCCTTCATGTGATTGATGCTCGCACTTTCGAGACAGAGGAGATCATCCGCATACCCAATGTCATAGGACGAGAGGCGTCGCGTTTGACGTCGTCCTGTCCTTTTCCCGCATCGTCTGATGCAACCCATCTCTCTGCCACACCATCCATTAGGCAAGTTCCGCCGCTGCCACGTGTCTTCCGCACACCGGAAGAAAGTTTTCACGTCAATTCATTCTCCAACAGTGGACCCTTGGCCACGCGGAGACCTTCACATCGCATCCTGCGGCGGCGGGACGGCGAGGACGGGGGGAACTACAGTTTCGGGGATGTCCTCGGCTTACCGCCTCACGGGGACAACGCGGTCCAAGAAAACATTCGAGAAGCCTTTTCTCGCAGAGCAGTCCGAGCATATCTTGCACATCGAACAGATGTCTATCCACAGCCCGCACCGCGAGGCGCTGCCAGCCCAACCGTATATGGCAACAATGACGTTGATGGTGATGGGGGGGATGTGGATAGCATGGATGTTGATGAACCAGAAACGGATTGTGTTTCGCGTGCACCTTCCCGCTCGTCTTCTCCGCCGCCTTCCATCCACCTTCCATTGCAGACGTCGGCATCGGCGTCTCGGAGCACCGCCCTTGCGCGATACTCGAACAGCCGTCATTCGCCCCACGCCACCCGCCGAGCGCGCGCCAATTTTGTGGCGGAGCAAACACAGAACGCAGACTTGGATATTGCGGGAACGTGTTTCGATCCTCGTGGCGGGATGATATACGTTGCCACGACGGACAGCGTTTCGGAGTGGGCTGTTAGAGGTGCGGACAAGCGATGGTGGGGCCACAACGTCTGGGCGTGAACACACGGTTTAACTCGCCCAGTACAGACTTTCTTGCAACGACAAGCAACGTGTGCGGATTTTCTATTTCGATCTCATGTCCATTTTCTCGTGCTGGCACTGCGGGCTGCATCGCATCGCTGTACTACTACATGTTTGTATTGCCACTGTTAGTTTTGCATTTCCATCGCTTCGCATTACCCGTGCTCTGAGTAAACGATGTTGTGTCCGTACACATGAAGTACTTTTAGTTTCTGTATCGTTGTTGATGATGCGATGCAACTTGGGTCACTCCCAAACCTAAAACTTCGGGATCAAAGGACAGTCGTCCCGATCATACGAAGTCGAGGTGCAGTCTGTCGAATATTCTTGTACTCGACCACATTCCATGTTGCTGAGCGTGTGCCGTCGCTCTGCACTGTCGAGGTTCGCGATCTCCACAAGCCAAAGGCAGTCCCTCCTCTCCCTCCACCGCTTCCGTCCTCGCCCTCTCACCCTCCAATTCTCCACCTTTCCTCGCCTCCGCAACCAACATGACTCTGAACGCGTGACACCCAAAGAGCAGCGGCGCAAAGACTGGTTCGTCGTTCGCAGGCTCATTGGCAACGTCTGGCCAAAGCATGACTGGAATACCCGCTTTCGGGTCGTTTTCGGCTTCGCCCTCCTGATCGGCGGAAAGGTTCCTTCACTTTTCCACCTTACTTGCGATTGCTATTCATCCTCCTCTCCAGGTCTTGAACGTACAAGTCCCACAACTATTCAAGGATGTCATTGACGCTCTCAATCTCGACGTTTCCTCTACCTCCACCGTCTGGGTCGTCGCGGGCTCCCTCATCCTCGGCTGTGCGTCGCCCCTTCCTCACATGCCCCCATCTGACACTTTCCTCAGACGGCGCCGCGCGCATCGGAGCCACCGTACTCGGTGAACTGTTGAACGCAGTGTTCGCCAACATCGGTCAACGTGCCATACGCAAGGTCTCTCGCGAAACCTTTGAGCACTTGCTCGACCTCAACCTCAAGTTCCATCTCTCCCGACAAACCGGTGGTCTCACCCGTGCCATCGATCGCGGAACAAAGTATGGTTCTCCCCCATTTTCATCATCCCCCTTTCCCCTCAATAGGTCAACAGGGGCATCACATTTATGCTACAGGCTATCCTGTTCCGTATCGTCCCTACTGCCTTGGAGATATCCATGGTGTGCGGCATTCTCGTAGGTCTGGTCTCCTCTCCATCGATGCCTCTATACATTGCATCCTAGACGTATAAATTCGGCTGGGACTTTGCCGCGATAACCGCAACCACCCTCGCCGCATATACATGGTTTACCGTCCGAACCACTTCTTGGAGGTCAGCACAAACTTCGTGCGCGTTCTTGCCAATCTCTCTCACACGATTGGTAGAACCCAGTTTCGACGTCATGCGAACAAAGCCGACAATATGGCTGCCTCATCAGCTGTCGACTCTCTCATAAACTATGAGGCAGTCAAGGTCTGTACTTCTATTCATTTTCCCTTGATCCAGTTACGATCCATCCCGTAGCATTTCAACAATGAGAAATTCGAGATCGCTAAATATGACGCCCATCTGAAGCAGTACGAGAAATCGTCTGTCCTAATCACCACCTCCTTGGCATACCTGAATTCGGTCCAAAACGTGATATTCTCCACGGCATTGACAGCGACCATGTTTTTGGCTGCCCAAGGCGTGCTGAATGGTGAGGATATCGTCAGATGGATTGTCCAATCAGCCTGATGAAACGATATGCAGGGACTATGACTGTTGGTGATCTCGTCATGGTTAATCAGTTGATATTCCAATTATCTCTTCCCCTTAACTTCTTGGGCAGCATATACCGCGAGCTTCGACAGAATTTATTGGATATGGGGGTACTGTTCACTCTCCAGACTGAAAATGCACCAGCGAGGGTAGGTGTCACGACAAAATCCAAGTCTCGTATCTTATCGTCATGCAGGACAAGCCTGAGGCACAACCATTGGCGCTCAGGGGTGGTTCGATTCGCTTCGAGAACGTCGGTTTCGGATATCACCCCGACCGTCCTATATTCCGCGATCTTTCGTTCACTGTCCCAGCTGGCAAGAAGGTGGCTATCGTAGGACCCTCAGGCTGTGGCAAATCCACCGTCTTCCGGCTTCTGTTCAGATTCTACGATCCTTCCTCTGGTCGCATCCTCATTGACGACCAAGACATCCAAGATGTACAAATGGAGAGCCTCCGTAGGGCAGTAGGCGTTGTTCCACAGGATACGCCTCTTTTCCACTCCGACATCATGCACAATGTGCGATACGGACGCCTTGATGCGACGGACGAAGAAGTGAAAGCGGTTGCCATCAAGGCAAGCGTGCATGATACCATCATGAGTCTGCCGGATGGGTACCGGACGACCGTTGGTGAGCGAGGGCTCATGATTTCAGGGGGCGAGAAGCAACGACTGGCAATCGCGCGCGTATTATTGAAGGACCCACCGATATTGTTTTTCGACGAAGCCGTGAGAACGATCATCCGAGCTTTGTGATTCACGCTTGTTACTGACTCATGTCTCGCTTAGACATCTGCCCTTGACGCGCACACCGAGGCGGAGATTATGAAGAGTATTAATAGCACTCTATTGCATAGTGGGAGGACGAGCATATTTATCGCACATAGACTGCGCACCGTAGTCGAAGCAGGCAAGTTTATTCTAGTCGTCAGGTCTCACGAGAGTACTGATCTCAAGAAAACACGATGTGGATACGCATAGACCTGATCATAGCTCTCAAGGAGGGCCAAGTCATAGAGCAGGGCACGCACGAGGAACTATTACGTCTGGGCGGATTGTACCATGACATGTGGGTCCAACAGTCAGCATCGGACAATGTATTGGAAAGCGCGGGTCAGCACCCTCGATAAACACATCCACGGCTCGCTTGGAATTCACTTTCTTTGCTTCCTTGTGAAGAAAATTCTTGGTGAGAGTCTTGGACGGTCGTTGTACGTACGCAAGTTGGCGCTGAAGGTTTCAGTGTGCAGCCCCCACTGCACCCGTTGGATGAGGGTCTTGAGAACCATGCCGTCAAAGCTTGGTCAAAACCTGACTACCTCCGATAACGCTATGTGTGTCTTAGTGTGCTTTGCTTTTACGTCTCTTTGCAGGCCAAAGGCTTTCTTGGCAAGAATAAATTGTGCAAAACACAGAAAGTTGCCAGTTTGTACGTCTGACTGATTTGGCACGCTGTCATGGCGTAGGTCCTTGCATAGCTTCATAAAAATGGCGTCGTCCTATCTCTCGACATGTCTGCTGTGTCCCCGGTCCAGATCATTTGAAGGTATATGCATGATGCGTCGAGCCCTTATATATATGATGTGAGAGAGCGGGCCTTCAAGTTTGGCAGGTTTCTACATTCGCTCCCGTCAATATGGGCCTGTTGAAGCGCGAGCGGACCGCGGAGCCGAGAACGGTAACAACTGGTAACTTAACCAATACCCTATCACTCAGGAATATTGTAGCCGCTTCAGATACGCTTGCATATCCAAAAAGCCGTCAGGCCCGTCAGAAGTCAGCAAGAATACATAATGGAATCAATTGACAGCCTTTGACTGTGACCCTGAGGCCTGTGGCAGAGATCCGTGAACCCCGGGTTCAAGTGTACCACTGGCAGTGCAGACTCGACAAGTTCAAGATCACACTTCGGGTGAAGTTCCGAGTCTCTGGGACTCGCGTTCTTAGTCCTCTCTGGGTTTGACAAATCCATATACTGGGGTCGTATTACGCTTCATCAAGCTATAGGGTATTATGTACATACATAGCATGGCCTGAAGGCCTGACGAGCCACCGGTACGGCTTACTTCATTCTATGCGCCCGCGCAACCAACTCAATAAGCCCTTGGTCCCTTCACGTTCCCAAATTCTCCTTTGAGGGATTCGGAAACTTTGGAAAAAACGCAACGAATGGTATGAGCCCGTGAGGAGTACACCGTAAGCGAACAGAGCCGACTTACACATTCCCATCCACCAGAAAGACATCCAGGGGTAGCAAACCGAGTTCCGGAAGCAGTTTTGAGATCTCGTTGTCCCGCAGGTCTAATTCCTCGAGTTTCCAATCAGGGACAGAGCGATGACCCTTGAAGATCTCTGCAACTTCCTGAAAGCCATCGAGCGTCGTGATGCGGTTCCCTCGAAGCCGGAGGTGCCTCAATCCTGTACGACTGACGGTGTTCTGTGCCGATGCCATGATGAGGCCAATCAAAACGTCTTTTTGCAGTGCGGCAGACGTCAATGCGTTATACGACACGTCCAGCATCCTCAAATTAGGAAATAGCCGTGTAAGCAAAGGTAAAAGTGGTTCGCTTGATTTTATCGGGGTTGCGCCGCCCTCGACCTGGCGTGTCACGGTGACGTTATCGCCGAAACCACAGCCATCCAAGACAAGTTCTTCCAGGGTTGGTATCAGCCCGGCATCCATTTCAGGTCGGCAGGAAGGTAACGAGACGGACAGGTCCAGTTTCCTATTGCTGAGAATGAGGATCTTGAGCGTGTGTGCAAAGGACTGTGGAAATATTGCCGCAATAGGAAGACTCGGCGTAGGCAAAGCAATATCGATTTTTCCTGGGGTGGCATGTGTATTCAAGGCAAATGTAGCAAGAGAAAAGGATCTTGTGTGCGATCTCGCTGGGGGCACCGAAGCCGGGAGGGTGAGCGTCTGGGTAGCCGCATTATAATACTGAGGGTTGCTCAAGTTGAATGACGACGATGGGACACATTGCGGTGGGGGTGAGCTTGGATGACCGATACCAGTGACCGAACTTCGTTTTCCTTGCGAGGACGGAGCACTCTCTGTTGCGACCGAAGATTGGGTGGCGGCCGCGGCCGCAGCTCTTGCACGTCTCCGACCGCCTTCAGTCAACAAACCCTGTTCTGCTTCGATCTCCCATGCTGCCTTGCATGGCACTTCGTGTAAGAGACGATCCACGGTGTCTGTTGTTGGACCTCCGTTTCCCAGGGATCTTCCACTCCTGTGTCTCGCCCTGCGCTCAGCTTCAATCTCCCAAGCTTCCTTCAGGACTTTCTTCCCTACAGTTATCCTAAGAGTGCCTTCCGGTGGTTCATCTGCCGTCATATCAAACACGAGTGACTGTTTCAAACCAGTAAACGCCAACGCTACAGCTGCAGCGTTTGCACGTGTCTCTTCGAGATCGAGGATGCGCAAGGAAGAGAAGCTCCGAGAAACATTTCCAGAGAGGAGAATAGGCGGAAAGGCGTCGTCCCCGATGTCCGTGTTTGCTAGGCGAAGTTCTTTCAACTGACTGAGACCCCCAAATGCGCGTATGAAGGCCGGGGAATCGGAGTTTCCTGAAGCGATAGGATTGGAGGACAAGTCAACCTTGGATAATTCAGAGGGGAGACTTTTGTAGTCGATAGCGGAAGCGGTCAGCCTGTTGAAAGACACGTCTAGCGACAGAAGGCGTGGCAACGGCACATTAGCACGGGTGATCACCGGGCCAAAGAATCCTCCAGAGCTATAAGTGTCTGTTCGCGATCGACGGGAGGAGGCCGAAAACGGTTCACCAAATGGCAGGGCGACAATGGCATTGTGCGACAGATTCAAGATAGAAAGTGTGGGGAGTGTGAAGATATTAATAGGAACCGACGTTAACGAGTTATGGGAAAGATCTAAGCTAGTAAGGGCTGTCAAGTCAGCAAAAGTGTCGGGTAGAGCACTGATCTTGTTTTGACGTAGCTTTCGTGGTGGTTAGTAACATGCATTGATAACAATAGACCAGACATACATCGATGGACTTGAGTGACCCAAAAAGTGAGATCTCATGCTGGATCTCGATAATTTCATTGTTCCATGCTTTCAGCACTTGTAGGTCCTGCGCTTCAAACCATGCGGGACCTCCACGTTGCCCGGTTCGTTTTCCTGGGATCTCTGAGGAACCTATTGGAGGTTCTTGAGGAACTGACTTCAGCGCATCGGGATTTACTCCCAAGTGGATCTCAAATAAAGCAGACGGGAGGCATGGCAGAGAACGTGAGGAAAGATTGATTGAGCCTGTCATAGGAATCTTATCAGGTAAGCTTTCCTGGTGCAAGAGAGCACTAATGTCCACACCTGTACTGCGGGCCCGCTCGATGGCTTCTTTCACGGACCACCGACCGAGGTCAGCATTCTCGTCCACCTCTTTCTTGGTCGGACTGCCGCCGGGAACAGCATCTTCCAGGGTGTCGAAGCTATCGAAGCCAACACCTTTGCTGACAACGGGTCTAGCGGCTACCTTTTTAGCCTCTGCACGCTTGAGTGCGATGGCTTCTTTGATGTTAAGAGGTGCTTTGGAAGTTGGGATCTCTTCTTCGGGTGGAGCTCGACGTGTCGGCTTGGAAGGCGACTTCGGGATCGACTTTGTGCGGACGCGAGGGGTCGAGGGGGATGCTACGGCACTAGCGGATGGTTTGGATGGGAACGGCGCTCGAGAACTTCGAGAAGTTGGTGGAACCAAAGCGGTTTTGACCGTTGGTCTGGAAGTAGGCTGGGGCACACGAGACATTGCTTAGAGCGTGCAAAAGATACAACTTTTGTGTTCGTACTAGAAAGAAAAGGAGAAAGACGAAATTATGAGGCAACGGTCGACCAGTGAAATGTACAACACGCGCAACTTGCAAGTCTGCAGGAACCTCGAGTCAAAGACTGGCGGTCACACGAAACATTACGGAACTACAGTCGACTTTCTCGTGCTGTATATGGTAGTAGTAGTGTATAGTCTCATAATGTACAGACTTTTGGTGGCTAGCCCATCGTGGTATGCGGGCAAAAGCAATATACATGAGATACGCTTTGAAGGGGATGGCAGGCCTGATGGACATCGCTGAGTACCGGATTGGAGCAAAGTCGACAAAGAGCGCGCTCAGCAGACAAAAAAAAAGGAATCAAATCTTCAGAGGGCTGCTGATACTCGACAAGCTGCTCGACCTGATTGGGGAGGAGAACTTGAACACAGATGCCGCAATTTTCAAGGATGACATGGCCATTATCACTGGTTTGTCGTCTGGAAGCTCCTCTGAATGGGGATATCATTGAGGTGGACTCGCCGGGTGATGGCCTGACGACGACTCGGATGGTGATAGTGGCCCGGGCCGGCCAGCTATCACTGGTCTCGGCGCCAAGCCGGAGGTACATAAACTGCCCACAAGCTAAGTAGTGCGGTCGATACAGCGGCGATACCGATGGGCCAACAAGTGTTCTTGTCTGACTGACTCCTCTGGCGAATTCTGATGATTACATTCCACTCAAACCCGAGCTGTAGTTCGGGAATTAAGGAGAAGAAGTCAGATAAGTGGCGTAGCACGTGTTCACTGAGGGGCAGTCCGCTTATGGCGGTAGGCCATTTGCACCAAAAAGTTTGAAAATCGAATCTGGGTTTGAAATTAGCACCACATTAGTCAGTTTGTACTACTTCCAGTACAGAAAATGTAGCGCGCAATTAATCAAATTAATATTTTGGCGGACTCTACAGTGCCCACCGTGACCTAATGCTTCTTGTAAGATTTGATTTGGCCTAATTGGCCATCCAGTCTTGTATAACGTACATTGTCACATAACGAGTTTTGTGAGCTCCGATTCGTTTTCCGTGAAAGTAAACGAAAACATGGTAGGTCAATCACCAGTGGCACCATGTTATGAAGAATGCACCCACATGTGAGAGTGAGGTGGCCTTATGATCAAATATCAAAGGGGACATTGATCTCCCTTGCCCAATCCTACAGACAGGTGCAGTTGCGCTTCGCGATGTTCGTACGGGAACACGATGGGATCATATCTGCCCGGTGAGGCCCGTCATCTCTGGCCCTTCTCGGGATACTGTAATACTCGCTTCCCGACCGATGCCGCAGTGGAGCCAGACACCTCTCCATTTCGAGTTATATGAACAGCCGAGCGTGAAGCCTTTAAAAGGTTGGGATCTTGAACCTCCAGTTCTTCAGATCCTCGGCCCTCGGTGAAACTACCATGTTCCCTTCTAAGACACTCCTTTCTCTCGTGTTTATTGCGTTGTCTGCCGTGGACGCGACTCCTCTCAGTCATCGTAGCGACAAGGCCACCCTTCGTTTTGCGACGAAGATCAATGAGCGTGGCACCCTTAGGATCGTTGAGAAGGACCGTGCTCGTGCCCAGAACATGAAACGGCCTAGCCAGCTCGGCAAACGCAGCGAATACGATGTCGATGTCGCAAACAACGGAGTCGCCTACACCGCTCAGGTCGGAGTTGGCAATCCACCAACAACCTGTACGTGTATCTGCTGCCATTGTAGATGCGGAAACTGACTGATTACAGACACGCTTCTGATTGATACTGGAAGCGCTAACACATTCGTAGGAGCGAATAAGACATACACCAAGACTAGTACCAGTCGCGACACCGGGAATGCTGTTGTATGTTTCTGATAAGTTCCCATATCGTTTGCGTTGAGCTTAGATGTGATCACAGTCAGTAAATTACGGCTCCGGAAGCTGGTCTGGAGAGGAATGGATTGATACCGTCACGCTTGCTCCTGGTGTCGTGATCAACCAACAATCCATCGGCGTGGCTGACAATTCCACCGGTTTCAACGGCGTTGATGGTCTCCTTGGTGTAGGCCCTGTTGACCTGACTCAGGTTACGGTCAACAATACGGAGACGGTCCCTACGGTATTGAACAACCTTCTCTCTCAAGGGACCATATCCAAGGAGGTGCTTGGTGTTTACTTCGTACCGGCCACTGGCAGCGAGTCGACCAGCGACGGAGAACTCACGTTTGGCGGCTATGATGAGTCCGTCATCACTAGCTTCGTGGACTATGTTCCCCTTACAACAACCTCGCCTGCGTCCCAATTCTGGGGTATCGACCAGTCGATCAAATACGATGGTACCACCATCCTGTCGTCGACCGCTGGTATCGTCGACACTGGGACCACCCTCATCCTCATCGCGACCGGTAAGTGACGTGTTGAGCCTGAGTGCCGCGCAACAGAACACTGACGTTTTATGTCGGGATGTACAGATGCATTCCAAAAATACAAGTCTGCGACGGGCGGTACCTTGGACTCTGCCACTAGCCTGCTCAGTATCAGCGCCGACCAATATGACAGCTTGAAACCGTTGACGTTCAATACCGAGAGCAAGTCGTACGAGCTAACGCCTAATGGGCAGATCTGGCCTCGTTCGCTCAACACTGCCATTGGAGGTAGTTCTAATTCGATTTACCTCGTCGTCGGCGACATCGGAAGCAACTCTGGGTCTGGCCTCGACTTTATGCTGGGGTATACCTTCCTGTACGTCCATGATTGTTTTGTTTTTTGCCCACAGCGATCGTAGACTCTGATGTTTGCCACTTTTTAGGGAGCGTTACTACAGTGTATATGATACCACGAACGGACGAGTTGGTTTTGCTAGCACTTGGTACACCGAATCTGAGTTTAACTAAGAGTCATTCTTTACCAACTATCCAGTCATTGTAATGGGAGGTAGTACAATCGTTAGAGCTTGATTTAATGCCCAATAGAATTTTTCATACACAGATCGATCAAGTAAACTCAGTGGTGAGATAGAAAACTGTCATGATTAGAAAGTCGACTCGGTTGTGAGGCCTGTGGACAACAAGATTCTCCACAAATTAAAAGAAGGAAGAAACCGACCGCGCGTGAGTGTTGTTCCGAACATTCTGTAAGCTCCCGGGACTATATGTATTATTTGTGTAGTAACAAAAAAGTGGAGGCTTGCCTCGCAAACTGTAGTCTTGATGTCTGTACAGGCGACTAAAGACTGCAAAGTTGGTGCATGCATTTACGAGTCGTTCGAGTGTGGACAACAAGCGTAGGATTGCTTGCATGAAAAAGACGTGTCAGAAAGGGTGAGCTACTCGTCGCCACCTCCTTTACTGTCCTCGTCCGCATCGTCGTCTTCGTACAAATGCAGATCACCGATATCTTGTTCCGTCTGCCGAAGCTCCGCGTATACTTCCTCTTCATCGCGTCTGTATATAGTGAGATCGAAGTCGTCTGACCCATCTCCCTCGTCTTGATCTTCGAACCACTCTGGGTTGTATTGAAACTGAACCCGGGTCAACGAAGTCGTCAAAACCCAATCCAAGACTTACCAGATCTCTACCGCTCATGCCATTGATCTTCCCGGCTGCATGTTGCGCTTCCTTGGTTTTGCGTAATGCCCCTGCCTCGGCTTCCTTCTTGTCCATTCGTGTCTTCTTCCATATAGCAAAAGTCTCAGGAGTAACTGGGGTGAGATTGGAACCCAGTTTGTGCCGCTAAAACAGAATGAGCACTTTATCTTGTTGCGGGGTGGAAGTCTACCTCTGTCTCCAGGAACTCCTCAAGCGATATCACGTTGGCTTTTGCAGCTTCCTCCGCAGCCTTTCTCTCAGACTTCAGGACGAAACCAGGAGGTAAAGCATGCCGGTACTGGCACTTCTCCCCACCGTTCGGACATTCCCAGAACCATCCAAACCTACAAAACGGAATCAGGGTACAGCGAGTGCAGAGAAATATTGCATACTTCTGCGTTTCAATGGCTTCGATGAAGTATTTGCAAACAATCTACATACGTGCATGAGTAAGGCATACCGAAGGCCATTATTATGACGCACGTCTGTCGTTGTTCGCGGATTGCCGTGCTTCGACAACACTACACTTCGCAATTTCTCCTCATCCCAGCTCTCCATCGTGTCTGTGACATTTAGTTCGACACACGTTGATATCCATGACGGGAAAAGATATATCTCTACGCACCCTTCATCTTCTCCTCCCGGTTGTCTTCGTAGAGGTTTTTCTTATCCACCTTCCGGCCAACATCGAGGTCATGGCTGAACTTGCACTTGCTACCCTTCTCACAGCTCCCAGCCTTGTAGAACGCGCACAGGACGGTCTTGGGATCAACACCAAAGGGTACTTTCTGCGTCTGCACGGGCTTGAACAGGGCAGCTTCCTCTTTCTTGCGCTTCTCCTCCTCCAACTTGGCCTTAGCTCGTAAATCCTTTTCCTTTTCCTTTGCGAGTGTTTCCTTGGACTTCCCCGTCAGAGCAGCCTGCGCCTGGATCTGTTGCACCTGTTTCTGGACCTTGGACGACTTGTTTTTCTACAAAAGTTAAAACCATCGTCGTCGATGTCAGTCGATTCACGGAAATGAGATTGCGCACATTCTTCAAGCCAAAGGTCTTCGCAAGGAATCTTGATTAGTTAGCCCAAGATATGAACTGCGAGTGATGAGATCACCTTGTCTTCCTTCACCTTGGAAGATGATGGCGCATTTTGTTTCTTCGGAGGCATTCTGGGTATCGCTAAGAACTGTCGTCTTCCTTGAGCTCCGTGATCTGCTTTGGAACTGGTAGGGAGTTGATAGTAGCGTCACGGTCAGCCGGATCGTGGTGTGTGGGTTAGGTGAGGTCCAGCCTGTGTCACAGTCACAGATGTTCACAGTGAACACATCGGTTCAACTCTCCGTCGGACCGCCCATGATCAATCCATCACTGAGCGCTACTTTGGAACGCACCGAATCATTGCCCACAAGTATGGAACGTACGGCCTCTGGGGGAGCCGGAGCGGTAGCTGCGGATATATAAATCCACACCTTGCATCCTTTTCTTTATACTAGCAGATTCCCTTCTTGCGGAACACTCAACAATGTCCATACCGCCATCGTTCATCTTTACCGGGAGCTTAGAGAATCGTCTCTCTACAGTGTCTGCGTCTCTATCGCTGACGCTTATGTGAATCTCATGCTCCTTTTGTTTCAATCCTGATTTATTGATCCAAGTTGCACCAGTGTCTTCGTGATATTAACTGGCCAAGTCGGGCTGTACTTTTGGAAGACGCCCATTCATAATCGTGACCCTCTTTGGATCAAGGGTGTTGTGAGTAATATCAAGACATACAGATGCGCATCGTTGATGACTTGCTATGGCCATAGGTCATATTCATTTGGTCAGTTTTTAAGTGCAAGTGGCCGAGGATCAACTGATGAAAATAGGATGATACAAGCTTCAGAGATGTAAGTAAGCTAATACCTAAACCATGATCCTTCTGGAACTTTCAACATAAGGGCAATGGCATGTCACATGTCTGTTCTTGCCCATAGTCATGACTCCACGATGCCCGATGAACTGGTTGGGAAATGTTTATGGTATGTGCATTGTGATTAAAATTTAATATGACCCTTGGATATTGTTGATAGGGAGATGGGACTGTATAATGGCATATGTGTAATACAGGCAACTTCAGGATTTGATACAGTGGCTG
>JBBPRX010000511.1:0-14390 GCA_038093195.1 Boletus fagicola | reverse complement strand
AAACATGGGTTAATTTGGGGGCCAATGGTTTTGTTTAATGGTTTCTTGGTGGGGCCCCCCCCCCCCCCCCCCAGAGGCCTACTATTGTTCCAAGGACTCATAAAAGTGCAGCAGCCATTCCAAGGTCTACTGTTGTTCCAAGAATTCATGAAGATGCTGCTACTATGCCAAAAGCTCATGAAGATGTTACTGCCATTCCAAGGGTTCATGAAGGTGCAGCCATTGTTCCAAGGCCTGCTGCTATTGTTCCAAGGGCCCATGAAGACCTCCTTCTGTTCCAAGACCTTGTGAAGATGCTGCCATTGTGTCAAGGCCTATTGCTGATGTTCCAAGGGCGAGCAGGGATGCCGTGATCCAAGAAAATTGCAGTGCCGCTGTCAGGCCAGAGCAAATGCACATGGCAGATACTCGAAGAACCCGAAAGGGACCATTCCATCCAAGCTGAATACAATCAGCTTTTATCCTCCCCTTTGGTCAGAACTACTGGAGACAGTGAAGGCTGAGCTGCAACTTTCACTAATCATGATTGATCCATTTCCACATGCACACACAGCAGTAGATGGCCAATGCTCAGAAATCCTCTTCGAGATTATTACCCACTATGAACAAGATGGCAAACCTGTAGAAGCCAGTACATGCAGCACTTACAGTATATACATACTCAATACTCAATCCAATAATATTTAGAATATTTCCCCAAACATAAGAGAGATCTGGCTTGTTTGGTGAGTTGATCTTCATCACCAGGGCTTGGAACTAATAGCATATCAGCTTTTCAATAACATGCAGACTTTTCACAGCGAGATCAAGAAAATTGTGCAAGAGATTGTTCCTATTGTATACCAACTGAGCGTGCCCAACAACATAACGAACCCAAGTGCACGTATGCAATTCATCAAGGATAAGGCTGCCAGTCTCTTACACAATTCCCAATACCTCAAGGGCAAGCCTGATGGCTAAGTACATAATCCAAACTATTCTACTGGCAAGTATTCATTTACATGAACTGTTTGTAGGGTAGGACATCCCACTTCACACACCCTGCACTCAAGACTATGTATATGCCACACTGTGTTCTACCACAACTTTCCTGACTTCCAAACCACCATTCCTAAGACCGCTGTAGTGCTGGTAGCAGCCTATGTATGTAAGTACATTGCAAGGATGATCAACATGTCACTAACTTCACTCAGCTTCACAGCCTACCTACAGTATGGAAGACCTATGGTTGCAACCACAGCCAAGCACTTATTTCTGATATCATCAAAGCGTCATATAGGAGATTGTTGGTGAATCTCAAACAGGTCATCAACCATTCATACCATGGGATGATGTTTGAAATAAGGATGAAGGAATGGACAGAAAGTGGATTGTAAGCATGAGTATGTGTAATTTTAACTCTATGCTAACGCTTCTGTTACTATAGGGATGGCTTTGTGATTTGTGCTGACAATGAAGATGACAACAACAAATTTGGTGGTGCCATATCTGATTTTGAGGAGGAACCAGTGGAGGCTAGTTAATCAGATGAGTTGAGACAATTTGTTTACATCTCTGCATAATTGACATGTTTTCCATTGAATCTTGACAGTGCAATACTGTCAATACAGACATGGTACAAATGTGACACAGTACAACAGACACAATACAGATGTGATACAGGCATGACATGGCACAACATCATACAGATGCCATACAGACTTATATATACAGCAGTAATACAAACTCAAACAGACATAGTACAGACCTGGTCAGACACCCACAACTTCATACAGAGATGGCACAGGCACAATGTGACATGACACAATCATACAGACACCATACAGGCTTGTACAAACACAATGCAACATAAATATGGCATGGCACAGCACAGCACAGCACAGCACTATTGAACATAGTGCTCTATAGCAGCTGTTCAATAATAGATTAGACAACATATGTACACCTTAGGGCAAGTATATAGTTGTAACTCCACTTCAACTGTACATATATAATGAATGGCACTCTGCCATGAATACACAGAGATTCTTCTACTCTACTACCATGTGAGTTAGATCATACTCTCCTCTAGCGCTCCTTATAGGATGCTGCTTCTATAAGCTCAACAGGCATGATTAAACAGACACCATACAGGCACATACACAGGTGATACACACAGTACATACTTGCACAAACATGATAGGGATCTGCTGGACATCTACAACTTCATACAGACCCAAACTTATTACACTGTGAGGGAATACATACTGTAGTGCACATAAACAAAAAGACTCATATGACACTGTACAGCTAACATTTATTGCAACATGCTGTAAGGCATTCTACAGATTACTAATCAGCAGTACAGCCTATAGCTCTGTAACATAACTGTACCTTGGCTGTACAGAGGGGGACCTTGCCATAACACTGTGACCACTGTCACTTGGTGTACAATATTGTACAATATTGTACATAAACCTTTGGATTGCTGATGCGGAGTGAACAACACTGGTGCTCACTTTTGGATGAGATTCAGTATGCACTTGTAAAAACTATGGAGACTGGGAAGCAGTTACAGTGTGGTGATCTGATGATGGACTTATTCTGGATGGCATTTGTTGCAGCTTACCCATCTTTCCCTAATGGAGAATGGGCTACATGGGATGCATGCATTCCTATGAGTGGGACCTTCCTTACATCTCGGCTCACAGATTCTGGACTGTGGTGATTCAGAGAGTACATACCTGAGGTAGTTCATCAATTTGTATTCAAGGAGCTCAGGGAAATTGTCGAGCATTTCTTTTCCATATCAATCATCTTGAGCCTGTAGTTCCAATGTGTACCAATGTCAACAATCATGCACTTTGTTTCCCTGATTTCTTTCATGTCGTGTTGGACTGTTGCCATTAAATTTGGACCTCAACTATACCACAACAACAGGCAGTGTATTCTGCAGCTGCCAATAATCAATCTCTGGTGTCAGCTTGGACACTTGATGGATGTACTGTACAAGTGACACTTGTAGGACATATAGCATGGGGTCACTATGACATTTCTGCCATTCATCTACCATACCTCTGCATAAGTCATCTCACAAGGTGGGTCCCATAGCAGTGCCAAGTGTTACAACATGGCTTACTGGTGGTATCACTGACCTTAGATGAACCTCAGACATTCTATGTCAATACAATATACAACTGGTGGTGATTGGCCAACGACAAGCCAAACGAGTGTACCTGGTTCTATTGAGGCATGTTTGGCATTATGTACGGGATACACATAGGATTTTCGGCATGTCTCGTAGATGCCTCGCAAAAATGGCCGTGTAGTAACTGTGGTGGTAACTGCGCAAATATACGGAACTTTTGTAAATGCCCATGCCCTCCAAAGATTCTTAGATTCTTGGATTCTATTAGAAGCCTTCACTCCTCGGATGCCGACTCACATGAACCAGCTTCAGCGCAGTGGCGGCGACGCTGCCAATTTCCTTTTTTGCTAGCGGTCCTCCAATCACAGTTCTCAAACGGCCTGCCATGGTAGAGTCATATTGCCGAAATGACCGCAATTGCTTGCGAAGCATGACTCCAAAAAGAGCCAAGCGACCAACTCCGCTCTGTGCAGCTGCTTGCGTACACCTCTTGGAGGGACAAAATTTACAGTACTGGTACTTCAGCCCTACTAGCGCTTGCTCAAATAGCTCGGCAGACCGGCGTTCAGTGTCCTTTCTTCGGCCCCCAAAATGAACCCAACTTGAAAATGTTGTGCACTATGTTGCATGAATATACACATCCAACGAACCTCCACAGCACTGATCGGCGTGTCTCCACGTTCTCTGCGTTGCAGATCATTCAGACCCTTCCATACATCCCTCACGATGGCCAAGACCACTTCCTCTCCTCTCCAGCTGTTCAATAATTGGCCAAATGATGTTGGGGTATGTGCAATGCATCCTCCTACCCCACTATCGGCGAGTTGACCGACTTGCACAGTTCGATGTGATGCACGAAGAACGCGACCCTATCGAGCTCAAAGTCTCAGGAAACATTCCCTCCTATGTCTCCGGCACGCTCTACCGCACTGGCCCAGGAGGCTACCACAAAATCCAGTCTGAGAAGGGCACTACTTTTTCACTCGACCATTGGTTTGATGGTTTCGCCCAAAACCATCATTTCCAGATCATCCAGCAGCCAGGCTCCACCACCCCTACACGCATCATTTACAACTCATGGTGGAGCGTGGACCCTCTCATCAAGAAGGTCCATAAGATGGGAAAGATGGACAGAATCACCTTTGGCCAGAAGCGCGACCCGTGCATAGGCTTTTTCAGGAAATTGATGAGCATATTCATGCCAGAACCCGCCAATACCCAGAACGCAAACGTCGGCATTACGATCTCCGTCAACCCTACAGGGCTCAAGGAGATTGACACTAGCAACGGGAAAGCCAAGAGAGGTGGGCATGCATCTGGCATTAGTTCTCTCTGGGCTAAAACTGATGCTGCACTTTTCCGCAAACTTGATCCCGAAACTCTGGAGCCGATGGGCGTCATTGACCAATCCACCCTTCACCCTGAGCTTAACAGCAACATGTCCGGTGCTCATGCTAAATCTGATGCTGTCACTGGCGATATTTACAACTACAACCTAGCTTTCGGTCGTTCTTGCACATACCACATCTTCCGTGTCTCAGCATCCACAGGCAAGACAGAGATAATCGCCACTATAACAGACGCGCCGGGCGCGTACATCCACTCGTCGCTCCTTACAGAGAACTACTTTGTTTTCTGTGTGTGGGGTGCGCAGTATTCATGGGGTGGCGCCAAGATGTTATGGGAGATGAACATGCTTGATGCTATTGCTCCCTTTAATCTGTCAAAGAAAGCCCTGTGGTATGTCATAGATCGCAAGCATGGGAAGGGGGTTGTCGCAAGATACAAATCTGACCCCTTTTTCTGCTTTCACACCGTCAACGCTTGGGAGCAGCCCTCCCCTTCCGATCCCTCGCAAATCGACATCGTGGCGGACCTGTCCATGTACAAGAACCTTGATATTCTCAAGCGATTTTACTATGACAATCTCAAGTCTACTTCTGCTGGTGCATACGACTACGCGGGTGAGAATCGGTGTGAGGTTTTCCTAAGAAGATGGCGCTTGCCTTGGGTGAATGCACCTATGCAGGAAGAAGTTGGAGCCCGCAAGGCTATTGTGGTGCACACCGCAAAACCCGATCACTCATGTGACCTTCCCACTTTCAACACTCGGTTCATTACAAAACCGACACGCTACATCTACAGCCTCTCCGACCGTGGTCTGTCAACGTTCTATGATGGCTTGGTCAAATACGACACTCTGACGGACATGCCGACACACTGGTCTGTGGACGGACACAGTCCTGGTGAGCCGATTTTCATCACTAACCCGAGTGGCACGGAAGAGGATGACGAGGTCCTTTTGAGCATTGTTTTGGACAGGCAGGTGGAGAAGAGTTACCTGTTGGTTGTGGATGCGAAGACCATGAAAGAAATCAGAAGGGCAAGTATGAAGTGCGTAGTCGGCCTTGGGCTTCATGGGGCATATCATCTGGGAGGTGTCAAAGGAGTTGGGATGGATATCTGATTAGATTCGTACTATTGTCAAATATGATCATGCCTTTGCATGCATTTAATAATTATTGGGTGTGCTCAAAGGAGGGTGTCCCTAAAATTTTGGCTGGTTTGGGTCGTAGTTTGTCTGGGTGTGGTGCTGCCCTGTGAAGGTGAGGTGACCTCCAATGGAAGCGAGTCCACTGGCAACTTGATCATGCTGAGGCTCGAATTGCTGCACTCAAGCAGTTACGCGATAAGTATGGGAACTCACTAGCACTGCTCATTAGTAGTCAGGCTGGTGCAAGTCCCAGTACAAAGCCCAGCTCCGCTCGGCCCAAGTAGGCCCAGCTTGGCCCCTGAGCTGGGGGCTTGAGGCCAGGCCTTGCACATCACTATCGATGTTGAGGGCGATGCGCTTGCGCAACCCAACCACCTTGCCGACCCTTCTCTACTCATTTCTTCACTTCCAGATCCGTCCCCACATCACTGCAGAGGCCCAGAGGGACAAACGTATGCCACCCTACACGAGCAGCCCTTCATACCCTACCTACATCCTGCCATCAAACCAAGAAGTCCACGCCGCCACCCACCACCCACCCCTTCGCTGCCTCATCGAGTCCTTCGCCATCGTATGGGCAGCGGTATCCACTTTGAAGTCCGGCATGCATATTATGGCTGTTTGGCAAGGAAAGTGTGTGACGGGAGTGCCTCCAGTCTCAACGCATGACGCTGACACCACACCCTCACCCTCAAGGCCTCACCCTTGACCAACGATGATGAATAACGCAATGCACGACACAACGCACAAATTCCTCGTGTGTTGCATTGTTTGTCGCCATCCTGTTCGTCTTGCCGTTTGTTTCACTTCCTGGTCATCACCCTCACCTTCCAATCTCAACCGATGATGCATGATGCTGACACCTCACCCTCACCCTCGATCGACAACAACAATGACGAACGACATAACGCTTGTGCCGTTCATCTCAGGCTCTTGTCCCCATCCCCATCCCCATCCTCGCCCTCGCCCTCCAATCTCAACCGACAATGCACAACGCTGACGCCTCACCCTCAACCGATAGCGATGACGACGAATGACGCAATGCACGAATTGCGTGTGTTGTGCCGTTCGTCTCTCGTCCTCGTTCTCATCCTCGTCAGCCTCATCTCATCCTCGTCCTTGCCCTTGTGAGCCAGACGAGCCAGTGACGACACAACACACACGTAGTTGTTGTTGCTGAGCCTCTCATCAACCTCATCAACCTCGATCTCAACCTTGACTAGTAGATTCGGTAGACTTGGTAGTGTCAATAGGTCATGCCACCACCTATATAGTACCTGAAGCTGTTTGACTTACTGTGTGGTGCTACATAGAAACCCCAGATGCAGTAATTACTGCGTAATGCTATGTGGTCTACATAGTAACGCCGACTTCTTTTTTCCGGATGCACCAGTATGACAGAGCAAATAATGACAAGGTACGGATGACACGTTGATGCAGCAATGTACCTGGGTCGACACGAACAAGGGCTCGCATCGGCCGGTTCGGTGCTCCACCACGCTTGCTATTCCAATAACCTCGCCATTTTCCTGATGCTATGTGTGGAGGCATATTGAGAGGCATGGCACAACATAATTTTTTGCAACTTTTATACCGTACAGATTTACAAGGAACATTTCTCTTGGGTCTCAAGCAAGCTCATGCATGGTTCTCTTCAACAGCCACTCCAATAATGTTTCATCTGAGAGAACCACAGGTATCTTCACCTGTGTGAGGCTAACACCTGTATTCTCAACCTTCCAATGACGGCAATCTGCGAACGTCCCATGTTTCACGATGCAGATCATAGGTAAGCACATCTTGTTCATGTCGATGTTGCGTTGGATGTTCGGATGTTGACTTTTGAGAACCTCCAGGACTTGGTGGGGGGCGAAGGCCGGATTAGGACCTAGAATGTTTCCTCAATGGTTGGCCAAGTATCTGTGCCATTGGGGGTCATACATACCCATGTTTCCACAAGCTCGACTATATAACCAACGGTGGGGAGCTTGGCTCGTGAGTCAATGTACACAGTAAATTGCAAAATCCGGCCAATAGTGGCTTCAGCTGTGGAGAGGATCGCATTGGCGATAATCTTTGCAGGGATCGTAGCGTCAACCATGCGCATCTCTGGGCTAAAGTGGTCACAATAAGCTATGCAGGAGTGTGAAGTGCGGCCATACTATCGTCTCTCAACAAAACTCATGATCGGAAAGCCGTTAGCGGACTCGAAACCTTCGATCCTGAGCAGATCTCCTAGTCTGTACCACCAAAGACCATCTTTAGAGGTGATAACAGGCTCGTATGTCTTTCCTGTCTTTACTTGCCACTATAACACATGAGCTATTTCTATTCCACCCCAAATGAAGACAGTTACTCACAATGGGAACCAAGCATTCCACTGTCTCTTTCTCGGAGATCTCGACCTCTATACACTGAGCAACAAAACTGTTGCAATGACTAACCCTAATGCAGTGCACGAAGCGCACTGCAAACACCTGTGGGAATTTCGCTTAGCTTGGGTGAGACTAAATACAGTACACACTCTTGGCTAAAGGTCATCCCCTAGGGTCATGTGATCTAGTCCAGTGACTGTGGAGATATGGCTACTTTAACTCACCTATGTCATTGCAACAGTTTTGTTGCTGACCTAGGAAAGTTTGAAATTGTTATGTTTTGATGGGTTTTGACATAAGCAATGGGTCATGTGACCTATAATAAGTTCAACACAACACAAATATACCAAAACACCACTCTTGATCCACTACCATTACCATGAAATCCATATCCACTGCTCAAACCAATCAAATCATCTCTTTCTTGGATTTGGGTCAATCCACTTGCCAAATATCTCATTCTACTGGTATCCACCAATCTACCATCAGTAGAATTCGCTCCAAACTTTGTCCTGACCTGGCCAAGTCCTCTGGTGGTTGTCCTACCCTCATAACATCTACTGACATGTGTCATGCCATTCATCTTATTGGGCAAATTCCTAGAGCTAGAGGGGGTCGGCCTGGACTTCATGCGCATCCTGCTTTTGGTGCATGATCTCAAGATCAATATTTGCAAGAGGGCAATCAGAAGTTTCTTTGAATGGGATAAGCTTGATCCTGCTGTTGAAGGCAAGGACAAAGCACTCAGTGAGTGCATTGTCATCTGCTATACATAATTATTTTGATGAATCCCCAGGCACGAAACTACATCAGCAAACGAGAAAAGCGATCGCCAAATGACAACCCACTCTGATGTCCACTATCTGCAAGTTCAACAAATACTGTGAGCAACTAGAGGTACTGTACAGGCTGGAGTATGCGATTCCATTGCCCTTCCCCCTCCCGACGAAACTGGCCGACTTGCACAGCAACCAGACCCTCTTGCAAGATGTTTGGATCACACGCTCCAGTGGTGACATCCCTCAATGGCTGGAAGACTCTGATGTTCATGAAGGCATGTGAGCCCTTCTTAAATAGAATCATTGTCGAGAGGAACAACGGCATTTAGGAGTAGAAGCAGACAATATGTGCCTTTGGTTTGGTATTGAGTTGTCCACAATTGAGCTTGCATTGTGGCAGTCTGAACGTAAGGTTACACTTGGCGAGCTTCTTGGTTTCTGACACT
This sequence comes from Boletus fagicola, assembly GCA_038093195.1. NCBI lineage: Eukaryota > Fungi > Basidiomycota > Agaricomycetes > Boletales > Boletaceae > Boletus > Boletus fagicola. The sequence continues at coordinate 5,169 of JBBPRX010000511.1, read as the reverse complement.
GAATTATTTTTAGATACTAGCTTCAGCTCCTTCTACAGCATCAATGTGAAGAGGTACTTGAATTGCAAGAACTCTGGCCGACTACCTTTGCCTCCAATATTCATTATGCCAGTCATGTCCAACAAGCTATCAAACTTGCCGACATGCTCACGGGTGCACCATCATCACCACCTATGGAGCTGCACTGGATGTAGCCAGTTACATGTAATATCCACCCCGCTGATGATACTGAGGACAATTTCGAAATAATTGAGGACCCAGTGTTCATTTCTGAGCTTGATACAGGCCCTGATGAAGTCCTGCTGGGCAATGTGCTTGACTGCAGCAGTGATAACAATGAGGACGATGATCCTGCTGACACTTTACCAGTCACACAGCTGTTGTGGCAAGTGCCTGAGGTACGTATTTCATTAATGATGAATTTATGTTTATGCCTTATCTCCTTGCATCCAAAATCTCAACATTGACAAGCTTGATGTTTCCAGTTGCACACCTGTCATTTCCAACGGTATTGCCAAGCATGTCCATCCTGCCGCTGAAGGTTTTGATCCATTGCCCTTCGAAACCAAAGACATCGAAATTCTAGGATCGAAGGCCCATCTGAATGACACATGCATCAATGGATGTGCTGTGCTTCTATATTCACATTTCTGCTCCCCCCAAACTGCTCACATTGCGATATTATCAACACACGACCTTCCTCGTGTCCGATACAATGCAGTGGATGACGTCCTTTGATGCAACACATCCAGAACGAAGTACTGGGAGAAACCCATTTGGATCCTCCCTATTCACTGTCCATCATCCTGGGGTCATTGGGTTGTCTGTACCATTCTTCTCAAACCCCGCCACCTTCTAGTATTTGACAGCCTTGCTGAAAAGGGCCTGTGGAAGCACGAAGTTCAGGTATCATGCTATCCCCTTCAATAAAATTAGTTATCTAACCATAGAATGACCCAGGATATTATCAAGCTGGTGACACACCTCACGACAATCGCAACAAAGAAATGCGGCACACCACACATGGAGACAGGCGACTGGATGGCCATGCCAGTCTTGGTGAGTTTTCATCACCATCCACTCACAGTGATATTTATCTCCATTCAGCTGGTCCCTGTTCAGACCAACACTGTGGACTGCGGTTTATGGGTCCTGGCGCAGATTGCGGCTGTCATACAAGGCGGCAATTTTACAGAACCAAAGGAGGAGGATATGGTAGCATTTATGCAATACCTTCACACTCTGATACTTCAGATTCCATTATCTACAGCATAAGAATATATGTATGTCACTACCTGAGAGCAATTGCATCACAGTTCTACGGTGCATATGGCATTCATCAGAATGACTTTGAATGTGCCAACCAGAGTGTGTCTATAATTACATTGATTGCCAATCTTAGTGTGCTGATATCCTCCTGGAGTGTGAATTAGGAGAGATGGTACCAGCAGGCATGAAGTTGGGTAGGTTGTAAAAAGCCATCATGATCATCTATGACGCAAGTGGGCAAGGGGATCTAATAAAATGCCAGTGGACAACACCACCATTGGACTCACTGCACTGCTCTTTGTCTCCATGACTGAGTATCTGTGGCTCGTCATTGGTGGTACCAAACCCGGCTTGTACAAAACCTGGTATGTGCTAGTATGTATTGGCCGATTGACATCACATTGTATTCGTCAACTCATGAATCCCCAGTCCCGCAATGCAATGTGGACGAGCTTCCAAGCCCTTACCAATAGCCATTCAGTGTGCCTCCAAAGAGTAGGGCAAAGCCCTTTACCATGTATTGCATGAAGCATTGTCCTTGCTCCCAGCTGAACCAAGCCTGTCTGAAATTGTGGACACACTCGCGCGTTCACAAGCAGTGCAAGACTTCTTCCCTGATGACAGACATGATTTCTATCCGGTTACTGTTGGCACTCCTCCAGGTATTCATCGCACAAAGTGCGCTCACTCTCATGCTGCAGCAAGCACTCGCATTGCTGACAAATGAATATTGTAGAGCAAGTGCAATCAGATCTGAGGCATCGTTTGCGAACCCTTGCTGGAAGCACACACAATCTGTTATGACTGGGCACGCTTTTTCTCTAAAGCAACTCCCTCTTGCTTCCTTCTCAACATCCCCAAGTCTTGATCCTCTAGGAGATCCCTCACCTCGACGCTACCTCGGAAGACCCACTCCCCGATCCCCACCATCCTGAAGGCTATCCTCTTAGCCCTCATCTGACCCCACCCGAGTGCTGTCCCCCCACAGCCTCCCTTGTCACTGTACCCACAGCCTCATTGATCCTATTCTTCCCGAGTCATCGCCTTGATGATCCTATCCTTCCCAAAGGCTATCCCTACACCGCCTTCTTGATCCTGATTCACCCGAACAGAGCCTCATGATCCTATCCTCCCCAAAGGCTACCCTCACTGCCCTTCTGATCCTGGTTCACCCAATCACAGCCTCTCTTCTGGATTGATCCTTCTTCATCTCCACCCAAGATGATCCTACCAGACATTGCCTTGTCCCTCCAGACACATACCTCATGACCTTCGCGACATGACGCATCTTTCCTATTCCAGGCACTCTTACCTGCCCTGAAGACTCTTACCATATCCGGACAACCTGCCCTAAACCACTCTTGTTTAGTATATAAGTTAGAACTCAGCTGTAACGCCTCTCTAACTTGAACCTACTCATTCCTGTGTTTTCTTGGCTGCACAAGCCCTCGTGCTAGCTTAAGACTCTGCTAAGGATAGTAGTCTGCCCTCAGCCTTTTAAGCTCAAGCTCCCTGTGATCTCCGTTCACTTGTACCCTCTCAGCGCTCATCGCTCTCGTTGCCTTTGCCCACCCTCCTTCTCTCTGGGCCATCTCCAGACATCGTCGTCAACCTCTTGCTAGGACTAACCTTGTCCCTAGCTCAACTCCTTCACTGTCTCTTGGTTCCCCTAGGGCGTCCATCCTTAGGGCATCTCCTCTGTCAGTGGCTGGACTCTCTCTATCGAAGAGTCACCATTTCTTGGGTCTAGCTCCCTCACTAGGTTGACCCTTGCCGTTACCTTCAGGCTTTGTCACCTGTCGTGTTCTCATAGAGTCGGTGCCTCTTACCTTGCCCACCGTCTGGTCAACCATTGACCATCCCCACCTTCATTGACACCCCTTGGGCCTATCAACCCCAAGGAAGGACCTCCCGGTCACCCCTCAGCAGTCGTAGTCCAACCAGGACTACTCCCACTGTCCACCTCTGAGGACAACCCGTCTTCCTTTTGCTTTCACAGATACCAACTAGCCTTACAAGTCAGGCTACCACCTGGTTTGTGACCTACAGTCGAGTCTATACACTCAAGTCACTTGTCAAGGTTCTACCACCAGTAGCAACCTTAACACAATTGTTCTGGGAGGCTTTGGCATTCGTCGTTGTGAAAGGACTTGAATGTTGCATGCCACCATTAGCTACATTTGATGAGTTAATGACACAAGGTACTTAGTTTCAAAACTTTGATGTGTGACCTGCCACAATCCTTTCATTTCTGGCCTCACAGACTTAATGCCGTGGCGCACTGAATCAATTTGGTCATTGGAAGAAAGCTTCCATGATCAACTCCTCGTCTCATCTCCACCGTTTGTGCACCATCAGTCCACCTCAAGGGCATCAACCATCTCCACCTTGGGTATGTATTTTATGTATTCATGCACTTGAAATCCAACATGTGACTAATTCTGTTCTCTTCCTGATGTTGAACAGATTCCAGCAGTGCAGACATTGATTCCACACTTCTTACATCCAACGTGCAAGATCCACCCATGCCCATTGTGTACATCCACATCCAAACTTTATGTGGAGTGATCGAAAGTCATTACTGCCCCTCCACGTCTCAAGACCCTGCATCCCATGCCCACGTATTGGGTGATTGTGCAGCCACTTACTTAGTGGCTCATGGATATACTATCACAAACATTGATACAATACTTCAAATTTGCCACAGTGCTTCACACCAACAGTTTTTTCAGCCTTTGAGGCTCAAGCTCCCTGCAATCTCCTCCCACTTGTACTCTCTCAGCGCTCGTCGCTCTCGTCGCCTTTGCCTACCCCCCTCCTCTCTGGGCCATCCCCAGACATCATCGTCGACCTCTTGCTGGGATTAACCTTGTCCCCAGCTCCAGACCTACTCACTCGGCTCCCCTCGCTCATCCAGTAGAGCCCTATCTAGGGTTAGGTTCTGAACCATCTCCTTTGTCGTCAGAGGACAACCATCTTCTTTGTCATCAGAGGACAACCATGCCCTTCGTCGTCAGAGGATGACCATCTCATAGAGTCAGCGCCTCTTACCTCGCCCACCGTCTGGTCAACCGTCGACCACCTCCGCCTTCGCTGACACCCCTTGGGCCCATTGACCCCAAGGAAGGACTTTCCGGTCACCCCTCAGCAGTCGTAGTCCAACCTGGGCTACTCCCACTGTCCACCCCTGAGGACATCCCATCTTCCCTTTTATTTTACAGATACCGACTAGCCTTATGAGTCAGGCTACCACCTGGTTTGTGACCCACAGTCGAGTCTATGCACTCGAGTCACTTGTCAAGGTTCTACCACCAGTAGCAACCTTAACAGATTCTAGTTAGTAACATTGTCACGCTCAATCCTAGTACTTACGTGGCAAGTGAATGCTGACTTATAATTTAGCTTGGTAACCAGTTTCTGGTTGTTCTCTTTGATCGCAGTCACATTGCTCATCTCAAACCCATAGGCAGTAGCAACAATTGCTCATGCCTTTGTTTTGAATTCCCCATGTAGGCTTGAGCTTTGTGCCATGATCTAAATGACCTCAAGTTAGTAAGTTATACAACCCATGAACGTCACTTATATACCAATGAAATGAGACCAGCATCAAGATGGATGTCTGTCGACCGGTGATATTTAGAGCTTGTGTCCCAAGCTTCCTTGCATACTCGAGCTCAGTTTATATGTGTCAGGAAAAGGGTCATCTGTCAGTAAGAGAACATGATACAAATGAATGGTGGTGTTGAGAATATAACAAGTTTCCGGGTCATAGTCAGCCACCTTAGGTCAATTTTTCACAGCTGGGTTCTTCTTGCCACCTGCTGTGTTGTGACTCAGAGCAGAGGGCTTGGTCGATGCCACCTGCAGCTCATCACCTGCAGCAAGCTTGGGGTCAGCCAA
>JBBPRX010000510.1:0-14416 GCA_038093195.1 Boletus fagicola | reverse complement strand
ACATCCTCTCCGACTCGCCTGTCCCTGGCGATCGTGACCCGGGAGGGGGCCACCGTGAGGGTCGAGGATCACCCATGGTGGTTGACAATCCCGCTGACAACACCGCTGATCCACATGCTGGTGAATTAGCACCGACAAAACCTGCTTCGTTTGACGCGACCGCTCAGCAGTCGACCATGAGGATGATGGAGGAGTTGATGGAGGAGTTGATTAATTTCCAAGAACGATTCGGGCCAGGAGTAAAATGTAGAGAGCGGGAACGGCGGCCAGCATCATGACTCGAGACGCATGGGGGGGTTAGTGTTGATTTCTGCATGATATCTTTTGTTGTTCATTGCTCTTTTCTCCCTCGACTGCCTGGCATGTACTTAGCTTTAATAGTCAGCGTCCACGTGGCAATGTTTGGCAACAGCCTCTATGACAAACAAACCCGCACTATGACATCGCTATCCTTCCTGCAACTCTAAAATGAACGAGTCCGGTCGTACCACAGAACGTCCTACACGCTCTTCTTCCCCGGCCCTCTCCAGCCATGGCGAACATGTGGACGAGGACCATGGTGGCGACTATTCCACCCGCATGGAAGAACTCTTCGGCGGCGACGAAGACGAGCACGGAGGAACAAGCGGAGACGAGGAGGAAGAGTTTCTCTACGATGGCGTGGACGCCGAGCAGGTCACCGGCACAAATTACCGAGAACAGTTACGGGACGTCCTCGGGCCAGACGATACTTCGGATGTATTCGAGGAGGAAGCGGAGGTAGAGCGCTCTCTTCTCAAAGAAGATCCTAGTGAAAAGTTTGATGATGCCGATACTGAAGAGCCATCGGTCAGTATCCCTTACTACCTCGTGTTGATGGGATGTGGCTAAAGGGTATGTAGGCGCACGCCGAGATCATTCTCGATTTTGCTAGTCTTCCCCAGTCCCCTCTCACCCAGCCCGCCATGGGTACGCCTCCTCCAGAACCCCTACTCGCCCCACTCCACTCGCCTGGCGATCCCCCCCAGCCCTTTTTACTCCCGAGTGTATCTCGTCTTCGCTCATGTGTTTCCAGCAGCCCTCGGAATGAAGTTAACCATAACTTGCCTGCTGATATTTCGGCTGCAATTGGTTTCGCTTCAACCCCCTCCCGCGTTTCCGACATTTCCAGAAGTTCTACTCCTGGCACTGGCACGGGGGCATGGAAAAGCTATCTGAAGGTTGAAAGGGAGGTGTTCAGGTGGACGGTGCTTCAGAATGCAGGTAACCACCTGTATGGAAAACGGCCGTCGAAAGCTGCCATTGTCTTGGGTGCATCCAATCTAGGCTCCCCGACGGTTCTAGCTGCCAACGGCCTCATTTGTGTAGGGACAGATGCTGGTCGCATATTCGTTTTCGATTTCAAGCAAACACTGTTGGGCATCTGCGGGAATGATGCTTCAGGTTGTTATCTACTTGTTTTGTGCGTCAGTCATGTGCTCACACTGTGAAAGCCAGCACAGTAGGATCTACGTCTGCTGTTGCGTTATCTCACGATCACACCTACCTTGCCTCGGGTCATGTCTCTGGATATATCCAAATTTTCGACCTGAAGAACCCGCAAGTACCAGCACGTATCGTTGCTCCACCATCTGCTCAAGCAGTTGTGTCGGGGCGACAAGAAGGTCATCTTGCAGGTTCCCGCATTGTCAACGTTAGCTTCGTCGCAGGTCGTCACACTGCTATCATCTCAGCTGATGAATATGGGTTGGCTTTCTACCATAGTCTGGGCAAGGTTCTGTTCGTAGAAGCATCAGACACCATCCGGATCCTGGGGAATTATCCCCAAGAACCTACAACCTCAATATCTGCCCTAAACGTACCAGGCGTTCGGTCTTTTCGTCGGCGCAAAGTTCGCAATATCCTGCTAGCAATGGCCACTTTACCCCTGGGCACCGTCGCACATCCAACCGACATATATCAAGTTGTTGCGCTACTCACCGTTAACAAGCTGGTAATGGTTGGTCTAAAGCCCTCTCCGAAGACGTGGCTCAAGCGAGCACGCGCCGATGATGTGGATTTGACATCTTCGGGACGAAGGAGAGGCACATTAGCCTGGTTTCCGAGTACCATCACCCAACAAGGACCAAAGGACGTTGGCAGCGACAAGACACATCCGACGCTAGCCTACTCATGGGGAAGAACCGTTCGCCTTCTACGTGTTTCGGAGATGATGGTGAAACAATCAGTGCTCAACTCGCGCACAGGCAAGACTCGCGAAGTGGATATGGGAACACTTGTTTTTGAAGACGCCGGAACTTGGACAGTGGGCGATACAGTCCTTGCCCTGCAGTGGTTGAATGCGAACGTTCGTATCCTAGTTATCGAGGGAAACGAATAAACTTAGCCTGATCATCATCACAGCAACTGCTTGTCTTCACAGCAGCCACGCTCAGCGTATACGACGCTCGTACCTCCAAAGTTATCGAGCATGTACCCTTCAATGCTTCGGCGCTGGTATCACCATCCCTTGGTTCGACGACCGATGGGTCGGTGCCATATTCCGAATCCCTCAGCGATGTCGCACATAGTATTCGGGCTTACAAGGGGAAGATATTCCTTTTGGTTAGTCGCCGAAATTGGGTCTCGAGTATGACACTAACCTCCGGCAGTGTCGCGAGGAGCTTCAAGTGGGAACAATGCTCACTTGGGCTGACAAGATCTTGTCCTTGGTCGAGCAAGGTGATTTTCTGAGCGCTATTGAGCTCACACGTTCGTATTATACCGGAGAAGCCCCTGGTAACCGCAATGGGCTCCCGGATGCTGCTCAAGAGCAGAAAGCAGTCCTTGGACAAAAGTTGCACGAATTGATGGTGGCATCCGCCAGTTACGCGTTCTCCGAAGATAGGATGACGGATGGTACCCATTCCACCCCGGATGGTAGGGGTGTCGATCGCACGTCTCTCTTCGAAGGCCTGGTCGCGAGTTGTGCGCGCTCCTGCATTACCCTCGATAATTACGATTTCCTTTTCGAAGATCTGTTCCAGCATTTCGAAGATGCTGGAATAACACGAATCTACTTGGAACAGCTTGAGACGTTTGTGCTCGCAGGCACCATTGATTTCGTGCCTCCGCGCATAACTCAGCGACTGGTGGCGTTCCATGATGACTCTGGCCAGCCCGCCCTAGCCGAACGAGTGATTTGGCATATAGACCCTTCGTGTTTGGACATTAACCAAGCCATTCGACTCTGTCAGACACATCGGCTTTGGGATGCACTGATCTATGTGTACACACGTGCCCTACAAGACTATGTCTCCCCGATAGTGGAGCTAATCTCTCTTATCCGCCAACTTCCCTTTCTTCCTGGAGATCCGTCGGTTCCCAATGGAGCAGGTGTACAACGCACGGCTTTGTCACTCCGTCATGCACACAAAATTTTCCCTTACCTAATCAACGTGCTCAGTGGGCAGACATATCCAAGTGGTGAACCCTTACCGCCTGACGAAGCGGAGCGCGCAAAGTATGATGTGTACAGCTTCATGTTCAGCGGAACGTCCGCGGTTTGGCCTTCTAAAGGTGGTCATCTGATCCTCACGAGAAATGGAGCAGAGCCCACGTACCCTTATGCCCGATTACTGCTCCGTTTCGACGCGGAGTCGTTCCTCCACTCTTTGGACATCGCTTTCGAGGACTCGTTCCTTACGGACTCCCTTAACATCAGTAGGGTGTCCATCGTCAAGATCTTGTTGGATATCGCATCGTGTCAAGATCTACCACTTTCCGCCACCATCTTCATCAACATTTTCATTGCGCGAAATATTCCGAAGTATCCACAATACATCCAAGTTGAAGATCTCGATCCTCGCGTCCTATATGACCTCCTCGTATCCCTCGCCACTTCCCTCGACCCTGAAACCCGAGAGGATCGCCAGCTCGCTACTGAATATCTGTTATCGGCATATACACCTCGTGACACCTCTGCAATAGAGAACATATTTGAAAACGCAGGCTTTTACCGCATTTTGCAAAACCGACGTCGACATGAGCGCCAATGGACACAGCTTTTGTCCAGTTACTTGCTTGATCCAAGTCTCCAGACCGCATCGCTGCTTCCTTGCGTTGAAGAGGTTCTCGATCTCTCAAGATCAGATAACCACAGCGTTTTACCCGAAGATATTCAAAGCGCGCTTTCGGAGGCCCTTGGTCACCTCCTTACACTCGACCTGCAATCGACCGCTACTCTAGTTGACAAGTTTGCCCCGAGTCTGCACGAGACTGCTCTCAATATCATGGATCCTATGGATGATCGTCGGCGTTATGACTATCTCCTTCATTTAATCAACTTGCAGGTATCGGATGGGGAAGATACTGCCTCTCCATACCCTCCGGATCATCCGCATATCAACGAGCCACTTCGCCTACTCTTCATCAAGTTGCAGTGTCGGTATATGCCATCGGAAGTCATCGAAACCCTCGACCACATGCGGAGTGGCCTCGATTGGCCGGCGATAGAACGAATCTGTGAAGAGAATCACGCATACGGGGCAGTGCTTTGGGCATTGAATCAGCGGGGTCAACCACGAGATGCGCTGGTGAAAGCGGAAGCATTCGAAAAGCAGTTGACACAGAGAATTGCCCGAGCCGTCCTCGATTTGAACTCCAGGGATGCAAACATTGACGAATCGGTCAACGCTCTGAGAGAGATTGGACAAAGAGGCGCAAGCATATGTTTGGAGCATTCGAGCACGTCGGCCACGACTGCGGTCCCCCTCGAAGACATCTGGTTTCAGCTGCTCAGCAGTCAGCTTCACTCCGTCCAGGTCGTCTCCAATCTCCGTTTGGTGAACGGCGCTGGTGGTCATCGATTGAAGACCATGGCCCTTTCAAGCTTGCGGGAACTCGTGCAAAATACGTTTGCGTCCTTGGTTACCATCAGCTCTACTCGAGCCGTCTCGTTTCCGCGCTTATTCAAACGCCTGGTTGATCCCGGACTCTATGCAGATTCTACTCCGGGCACGCCCTACACGGAATTTAGGACGATTTTAACGGGGATGTTGGAGTCTTATCGCAGTGATGGGGATATGATCTCCATTTCTCAGAAGCTGCTCAATCGGGATGTTTTCGATACTGTGGAAGAGTTTACGAAAGAGAAGATGAGAGGGTGGTCGGTTCAGTATCACTGCTCACACTGCCATCAGGCACTGTTGCAGCACGAAAGCTCAGGGACAGACATTAGCATAACTGTAACTCGTGCAGCGATATACCATGCTTCCTGTCAGCATTAATGGCTGTATCTTATTTTATTAACGAACATTCAATTCTCTATTGTGTAGGTGCTCATGATTCTATTGAAATTGCCATTCAGAAGTCTTGAACAGTAAACCGGGGAGATCGGCACTCACCATCGACAAGTTCACTTTGAACCATCTGGGAGAGTTGCAGGTAACTCTCGACTGATGTTACGTCTACACCCAAGGACTTTCCGTCCTGACCAAATGCTTCGACGTCTATGATCATCTGGGTTCGAATGCGTTCTTCATCGCGGTCGTCGTCCTTGCTGGCGCCCGCGCCACTGAAGATGCCCAGAGTCGACTTCTTTCCTTTCTTGAGACGCCTCAACGATTCCTCCGTCTTCCTCATCGCTGTCAAGTACTGGATATATCTGCAAGAGGGGTCAGTGAGCAAACCGCCGCTGCATCGTCAACGGCGGGAGCGCACTCACCTCTGACAAACGCCGTCAAATACTTCCGTAGCCGACTCCTTGAGCAAACCTTTTCGCAAACGATCACCCGCGAGGCTTGAACCTCCGATACCAAAGAATGATTTGACAGGACGGAGGATCAAGAGGACGAAGTAACTGGGCTCGGTGGGCATGCGTTTGCTCGACATCGCCCGAAATTGAGAGGGTATCGAGCGCACAGGTAAAAGAGAATCGCATGCACGCCGAGAGAGCAACTGGACGACCTGCTTCGTCACCTGTTCAGCTATGGAACTTAGAGAGTTTAGCTGCTCTCTGAGTGCATCTTCACGAATCTCAGTTCAGTTCGGTCTAGACTGCACCAATCTCGGGAGATGCGGACCTTCTGGATCGATGTACATATCATGAGACGCGGCGGGCTCGGGGAGCGCAGAGCTAATTTCTTCCCTCCAAAGAGTCGAGACTTGGAGAGTCATCGCCTTGATGTCAACAAGAATGATAGCGTATTGCTTCAAGAGGTCATCTACAACATTATTCTCTGGGATAGCTTCGGAAGATGCTTGTGGGGTAGACGAACGACTCTGTAATATAAGATGTAAGTCGAATATCATACGAAACAAACCCGACAACCTTGTCTGTCGGAGACGTGGCTTGTATCGGAGCCTCGGTTTGGGGAAGTACAGTTTCGAGCCAAATTTTGTATCTGCTGAGAAGCTGAAGAGGGTTTCAGCGGACAACAAACGGTAGATGCCAAACAGTTCTTACCTGCAGGGTCAATCTCCAGAAACGATGCGCCAACCCTGGAATGAAGATTTCTGCGCTCCAACATGAACTTATAGCGGTCCACACGCTCTCCGACTGAGGCATCAGAAACGCAGAATGCCCTTACACGACGGTTCAACATTGAATAGCAAGAGCCGAAACACACTTCTTACCAACGTGGGTGAAATTAGGACTGATGACTGTGGTGCTTAAGCTGTCTTCTACTTTGCCGACGATGTCCTTCCAGCGAAGTTGGAAGTAGATTGGCAGCTGCCAACGCTTGTTGAAGGAAGTAAAGACTGGATGAGACCTTATCGCTTGAACTGATTTGGTGGATGGCGCTATGAATTCAAGGGCACGGATAAACGCTTGTGTTACCGCATGACGCTAGAGCCCCAAGCATGAGTGAGATTACAGTAATCAATGAGATGATGAACCACCTTTAGAAATTCATCAGGCTTCCCTGCGGCAAAGACCACCGACCCCAGTTCATCCATAATGGCCAGTCCAATTTCGGGCCAGACGACATTCGCCATTATATCAAATCCGTCCCCAGAGTGCCTCGCAACTTCCATGCTACTCTGTAACGCAGCAGCGGAGGTCGAATCCATTCGTGCTGGATTGCTTTTGACCGACACTTGCTCTGCTATCTGCATAATGCGGCGTAAATCTCGATCGACAAATCGAAGTATTTGATTGAATAACTTTGCCAGCGGGTCGTTAGATTCATCTAGATATGGTATCGAAGACGTGGAATCCTTGGAATCGAATGGGTTTTGTTGAGATAGGAAGGCAGTGTATGGAGTATATGGCGTTCGAAGTGGAAGAGAGCTTGGAGGCGCACGGCTCGGCAAAGGAGTGTGGGGTATGATGGGCGAGTGTGGAGCGGCCAATGCATCTGCATGTATTGACTAGAAGTGCGGGTTTAATATATGCACATCTCCCTGCAGACGGCCACCGACCTTTTTGATGTATGGTAGGACGACAGTCCTCTTGATTATATCTTCCGCGGTCCTCCAAAGGCGCAGGGTATCATAAACACACAAGCACTCGGTCAAGTCGGCGACTATTTTGGCCCTCTCGAGTTCTGACGTCTTTCCTTCACCAGTCCCCGTCAAAGCCGCCAACATGTTCGAAAACAGGTGGTCCAGATCGGATGTCAAAGTATCCCTGATGCGGTCGATGCTCTGTTAGGGTAATGGTTTGACCGAATCTCTGATAAACTAAATATCAACGAACCCACTGGATCTCTTCGACGTACGCACAGTTTTCCGCACGTGCTTTGGAGACGAGGTAAAGAAGTTGAGCATACTCCGTCGCAACTCTGGATAGGTGTTTGCCTCGGCTACCCCGTGTCCTATGCGAGTAGTCAGAAAAATTCAAGTTCTGAAGAATCTACGTACTTTCCAGAACTAACCTCGGTCGCCCCGGAAAGATGAGAAGGAGGAATCTCCACGTGATTTGGTTTCGAAATCAGCAAAAGAGACTCAAGGCGTGTGATAGACTCGGATATCTTCAGGAGATGATGAAGCAATGCCTGAAAGGGACCATCATTATCTTACTGCATATCCGCGGAGGAAGAACGAATGTGTATAACCTTTTCATCGCGTAGCTTTGATCTCGCATCCAGTTTGGCCTGGATGGCATCTTGAATATTTTGGAGACTTTGACGAGAGATCTGCGGATATGTTGGCTTGTATGCCAGTGTTCGGCATGTCCACACACCTGTATTTGTTCCCTGAGACTATTCAGGGGTGCTTTAAGCCTAGCCATACTCGTGCCTTCCCCTCGCAGGTCTGTGCTTAGGCTGATGAAATCTTCGTAGTCGTCATTGATCAGAAGGACCAACTCCTCCTTCAGGGAGGACAAGTATTCTCTGAGTTCCGTTCTGAGTTCCGGAAGCGATGTGTACGAGCGAGAAAGAAGAAATTTCTCAACATTGAATCCCTCAGCCGCCAGAAATTCGTTGTCATGGGACAAGGGGATGTATATCGGTAAGTCAGGCTGGGGTAGCAGATGTTCACTGCCAGAAAATCGACCGACAGATGTGCTTGACAGCTCGCGAGCTGCAAGTTCTTCGGCTAGCCGCTCAAGTTGGTATGGATCTGGACGACTACCAGAAACACTTTGGCGCGTTTGGGATGCCATGGAGTTGCACTCGTTCAGTGCTTACTGGAAGGCGTGACGTGACGCTGTTTGGCAATGGCTTCCGTTTATAACATGATCAAATATGGCCCAACTCTACATATATTATTACTAAGCTGCTGGATTAGGGAATGAGAGTCGCGGGATCTAAATTTGTTCACCTGCAGTATGCACAAGTGACCTTGTAAACTGCAAGGTAATGTGCACTATATGTGGATTCCGACCCTATCACAGCTGGCAACCTGAAGATTCATCACCTTTTATTGCCATTGTTGTGTTGGCTCATAGCTGAGGGATCACACAAGCTCCTCCAAATCCGAGTGTAGCCGCGTAGTTTATTCAAGAAATGGCTAAAATCGTACACTTGGCCCGAGGTATATGATATAGTGACGAGAAGGTAAAGCCTCCCATGCTGGATGTGACCGCGGGTCAATTCGGTTAGTAAATTCTGAAACTACACCCATCCAAACGTCCAAAAGTATGCACTCCACGTTTATATACCTTGTCGTTACTTCTCCTCGAGTCCGCTTAAGAATGCGAGCCACGTCTTCTTATCGATAACGCCCTTATCTGCGAACACCGTGTTCGTCAGACTGTACTACACCACGTAGAATGGATTAACTTACAATTCCCGTCGGCGTCGGTAACGACGACGTATCGAGCCCCTAATTTGACAAAAAACCGATGAAGCAGCTCCAATGGTGCATGAGATTGAATGGTGAGCGGAGCCTGTGAGTACATGTCATGTTCATCCCTGCAAAGCCGCGGGGAATTTCGACAAACCTCATCCATGTATACGCTAAAGTCGAACAAGTCTCCATCTGCCACAGTGCTGCCCTCCATCCACGAGGACGTGAGGTCACGGTCTTTGGATTGAAATTTGATCTCCTCATCGGCATCCTCCGCAACGATCGCTGCCCAACGTTCTTCAGTAAAGATACAGACCACAAGGGCAACGACTGACCAAGCGCATGTTCAAGCTCGCTTGCCCCAATGTACCCCACCATGCGCAATTTATCGCTGTCTCCGTTGGGACGTAGGATGGGAAAACCACCATCATCGTTGCCAGCATTGAGGTATGCTTGCAACCGGTCTCGAAGGTTTTCCACGGTATTGCAAGCATCTAATCGGATAACGTCTACGTCATGATCTGTCTGTTTATTTATTGGGCCAGGGTTCACTTGGACACGGGAGGACGGACATACAACATCGCTGATCGAGAAGTGGGACCAAAGGTACTCATGCTTAGCATCCAAATATGGGAGTTGCGACAACCTAGAAAAAAAAAGTATATTGAGTATTGATGTGCTCATCACTGTGGGCAGCTCACTCGATGACCAGATCATAAATTCCTTTGGGTTCCAGTGCATCAGCAACAGTCTTCGCCACGAGGACAGACAGCATGACTGGGACAGTATATGTGAGAGTATCTGTCAACTCAAACATGATCACTGCAAGTGAGACTGTTGTACGCTATTGAATGGGATCTTTGTCAGTTACTCCCAAGAAATGCTGGACATGCTAAGGTGCAGACCGTGACACCAGATAACGCTGCGGCAGCACCGACCATGGCATAAAGTCCAGGTGCCACGCAGTCCCTGTCGCCGTTGCAGACAGAAAACACAGGGCTATTCGGATAACACCATTGTAGATGTCGAACAGCGATGCCGAGGATACGTCCAGCGCAAGCACCAACACCAAGCGTCGGGATGAAGATGCCTGCAGGAAGTTTGATACCGAAGGTAACGATTGTCAGTATCCCTTTCATGAGCATGGCGACTAAAATCGCTTGGACAACTGGCCAAACTTGTTGCAAATCTCGTGGGTCCGGAACACACAGACCCCAATGATTGTCCGTCCCATCCGCGTGACACTCGGAGAAGAGAATGTAGACGAGTTCTGTCCCTCCCATGCGAGCGTATGGGTTCAGAAAACAAAATGTCGCAGTGACAAGGGCAACCTAGCGTCGTCAGCGACCACCAGAATGATTCATTTGTCGACTTACCAGAACGACTTCTAGGACAGGATGTGTTTTTAACCAGGTGTTATTACGAACATCGCGGCTCCAGCGGTAGTTCAGTTTAGAGAAGTATGCGCCATATATCCCCTTGACGAGAGTTCGTAAGAGCTAGGTGAGGTCTAAGAGGACGTACTCCGATAGCACCCAAAAGCACGAAGAAGATGAGTTCATATGCATGCCAATCCTACAGATGCCTGAGAGAGGTATCTAAAGCAGATGGGAAAAGACATACTTTATCATAGGTAACTTGGAAAAGCACAAGCTTGCCAGTTCCGAAGGGATCAAGGAACCTCAAGGTGATGGCTGCTATCATCGCACAGAAAAAGCTAACAAAGAGCATGTTATAATACAATCACCGAAGATGGTAATCATACCTTCGCCACATTACCTGAATGTAGCGACAGGTCAGCCGGCGTGGCCACCAGTCGAAATGAAGGCGCACCTTTGGAGGGAAGTAATATGAGACCTCCTCCAAGCTAAACAAGGTACCTCCAATAGGTGCTCCGAAGGCAACTGCGACTCCGGCAGCGCAAGCTGCACTGAGGATTTCACGCCGCTTCGCTATTCAGAATTATCATACTGATGCGGCTCATGTCTGCGAAAAGGAGACGGACCTTCATTGTTTTCGTATTTGCGGTGAAATCGACTGACAATATTACCAATACAGCTCGCGATGTGAACAAAAGGCCCTTCCTTTCCTGACAGTAAGTCAGTGGAGAAGTGACAGGGAGAACAACAGCACAGTACTAACCGAGCGATAGGCCCGAACCAACTGAGAGTGCCAAACCAAAAGACTTCGTGAACAGCGTGCGCCCACCAAGATACCCGTGGATCACGAAGCCTGTGCGCGGCGTAAAAATAAAGTCGATGCATGAGCAAGTCGAGGAACGAGTACCTGAAAGAATCGTTTTGATTTCCGGTATACCACTTCCTGCAGCCTTGTCCAAACTGAGATTGTTTAGCTTATCCAGCGGATTATCGGACATACGTAATACAATATCTTGCGTTTCGTCAGAGTGATAGAATGCTTGTCATCCGTCTTATCGAACCGTGAAGACAAAACTCCGGAATCCTTGCGGGTAGTGAAAGAGGTCGAAGCGGTCAGATGTATAGTGAGAAGAGATGATGCTGTCGCCCATAGAACCTGATGAAGTGAAAGTGATTATCAGAGACACAGACACTCATAGGAAAAGCACATACCGCAATGAAGGTATAGCTGATATATTCCACGTAATCATTCTCAATGGCCCCGCGATGTGCCCACGACGTTAATAAACCAGACCAGTTCACCCAATCAGGGCACCCAGCTTCATTTGCAGAACGCAATTTGGGAACATCGGGGCAACAAAACCGCATAGCTTTCCACCACCCAGTAGTACAATAACCATATTTTGCATCAAAGAACCATTGCTCTGATCGCACGACGAGAAAAGCGATGACAGCGGTTAAAAACCCAACGATGGTCACAATTATCCACCCGAGACTCTTGTCAAACGCGAGGTGTAGATGGGAGCGAACCGATTTTCCGCGCCTTAATCTCGAAAAGCGTACCGAATCTTTGATGGCATCATGTAGCCAGTCAATGGACGAAAAGGAGGAGTACCATACACGGAAACCGTTGATTCGAACATTGATATCGTCATCAGGGTCGGAAAACTTGGGGCGGGCGAGGGGAGCGTCGTATGCAGAGATGGGCCTCTGAGAGAGACGGCGAGAGAGTGTAGCCCGCACAGAGGTTGGGCTACGTGGGGTTGGAGTGGGTGGTCCTGAGAACGCTCCGCGTGTGATGGAAAGATGAGGTAACGGAGGAAGAGTGCGACGGTGAATGGTACTGGATGAACGTCTGCCGAAGGGTGGTCGCATTGACCCGTAACCTTCATCGACATCATTAGAGGCATTACGCAACGATGTTCTTTCGTTGGAAGTGGCAGTGTCATCGCAACTATGACGCGGAGGTGTAAGCGCAGTGCTATTCCCAATGCGGAGTAGGCGCTGCCTTCGCCAATCCACAGAGGAAGGACCACTGAGTGGACCGTTTGGCGGGACCTCTTCGACTGCGTCCATCAAAGACTGTAACGATGTTGAACGCCTGTCGCGAAATGACATCGTATTCTTCAGACTGCAGAAGTCACGCTGTGCTAGGATTCCGACTCGTGATTAGTTCGCGACCTGTGTGAAGCCAGAAGATGTGGTCTACCTGGGTGAGACTTGCGACGTAGTGAACAAAAAAGAAAGAACAAGAAGAAGCGAGCCAGCGATGGCGACTGTCACTAGCTGCCAAGTGATCGGTGTGAAGCACATAACATTAGATGATCTGGATCTGGGTAGTGGGACAAATACACGCAAACACTACGCCTTGCACTGACCATCATCAAAAACAATGACGACCGCTGGTCTTGGTGTTCCCGTGAAGCTTTTGCACGAGTCTCTTGGTCACATCGTGACTGTAGAACTCAAGATTGGGCAGCTTTATCGCGGAAAACTCGCAGAAGGTCGTATGTTTTACATATGTTGCGTGACTGTTCTGATCGCGTTATTACCTGCAGCTGAGGACAACCTTAACATATCCTTGAAGGATATCACTGTGACTGGGCGCGATGGACGTGTGTCTCAGCTAGATCAGGTCTACATCAGGGGAAGTATGGTTAGATTCTTTATCGTGCCAGACATGCTGCAGAATGCTCCAATGTGGGTTCGAATGGGCTGATTGATTGGACTGTGGCTGAGGGTCGACAGGTTCAAACGGGTTGGTCCGAACGCCATGCGGGGACGCGGTATTGGGACAGCGCGTGGACGTGCTACTATCATGCGAGGTTCGTTGATCCGGTTCTTAATATACAGTAGTGACATGCTCATGACGTCTCTTTTGTAGCAAACGGTGATTATCACGAGTGTGTGTGGTCGGAACATACTAACCATCTTTGTATCCACAGCTCGTCGGGGTCGCGGTGTGCCTGCAGCCCGTGGAATTAGGCGATGAGCATGCATTCGGTCGGTTCTCCGAGGGGTAAAACAATGCCGCTTCTAATTTACAATCACGGTGTATATGTAACGTTCTTGTTCAATGCTGATGATGCACTTTGAAGCACAATGGGTTACGTCTACGATATGGGAAGATTTCGACGGGAATCTATCGTAGGCAGATGAGGAGGTCGGTAATGAAATAGAGAGCATGGGTAAGCACCTGATCTAAAAGTCGGAGACTCGGCCCTTGAAGCTCCAGTCGCCGCCGTCTTCCTCGACCCACTTCCGGACAGGCTCGGTCTTTGGGCCGCCCTGCTCGCCCGTGAGAGGGTTGGTGTCGCCGTCAAAGTCTGGCTTGAGGGGCTTTCTCGCGTCGGGATGGAGGGGGAGCGCAGCGTCTGGGTCTGGGGGGGAAGAGGGCATCTGGGCGGCGCGCTGGAGGTGCTCGAACTCGCGTTGCTGGTCCCGCGGGAGTGGGGGAGGGGAGGGGCGATTCAACGCCGAGGAGAGGGCACGTGAAGGGACGAGATGGGGGAGAGTGGACGGACCGAGCCGAAGAAGGTGGAGATGCATGTCCGACAAGAGAGTTCCGCGGGTGAGGGGATGCTCTGTCAGAGGGCGTATTTTTAGGTAAATCTTGGTAAAGGATGACTATATGACCAGGCACAGTCCCACAGCGACCCCGGACTGGCAACTGCCGGCAACGTGACGGCACCGAGGAGCCAGACCCACGCGGTTGAGACTCCGCCCGCGATCGTCTCTATGAGTAAAACACCCGACCTGGTTGGCTGATCGAGCCAGTATTACGCGCTCAGCCCGGAAAACCTGCACAGGAAACGATCCATACCGACTATCGCTGGATGTAG
>JBBPRX010000509.1:0-14428 GCA_038093195.1 Boletus fagicola | reverse complement strand
CTTGCAAAATCAGTTTTGCATGGATGGCTGGAGGCAGAGATCGGAACAGATCTGCGAAGCGGGCCGTGTACTCGGGTTCATGAGGCTGCGTGCTGAGCGGGTTACTATGTATTAGGTCTTCCAGGGAGAACTCTCGCGGTAAGCATGTACATACGATGGATTTTCAGAGACCGTGACAAAGCAAGCGATAGGCTCGTCATAGCACTGGGAATTGAGGGGGCCAATCTGATTATCGGTCCGTAATGTTATCGCACTCACCTCGGCTGATTTCTGATGTGGCAACACGCGAGATGACCGACTCGGAGACAGTTACCTTTTGGCAGGTCTCGACTGGCGACTACTACTACCCGACATCTCCTGCCACACGGAAGAACCGGGAACATGCCAAGCCGAGAACACATCGTGCCTGTGATGAGTCGGTTTGGTTGTCAAGTAGATATCCAAGAACGAGATTCGTATTTCACAACTAAATTTCCTCACTATACGCACAATTTCATTTAGAGTGTATTTCAAACTAAATACGGTAGATAAATATATGTGCGACATACTAAGGTGCAATAAGCCCAAAATGTTCACTCGCTCGATTCGTCCGTGTCTGAGGTGATAGAAAGGATGAGATCGACCGGACTAGTACTCGCGACAGGGACGGATGCGCTGTGTACGGTGGGTGATTTCATGCTTTCTGTACCAACTAGGTATTTATACCTAAGCAGTAATTACGGTGTAGTTGGTTTCCACAAACAAGCCTGGTAACCAGATTCTGGGTGCATGCTCCAAAAAGTCTGCATAGGTCGAATGGACAGAAACGAAGTACTGCGATCTTGTGGCGTTTCATCAAGAAGCACCGACATCCCGCGAACACTGTAACGCGGACTAACGCCGGTCCTGCAGCCTGAGAAACACACCCACGGTAAATTTGTAGGATTCTACTACAACTTCTCGTTCGCGCATGCTGCCGCCATGTGATGAGCGGTCTTGACTCAATTGCCCGGCGTCTTCAAGCTCCGAGTTCTCCCTGTCCCTCCACAGTTCCCCATCCGCCGCCGCCGCCGCCGAAGTGCTGATCCGCGCTCCGATCATGTCATCGCCGCCCTTGTTCAGCGGCCCACAATTTACACAAATCACCTATCCGGCGGCCATGGTGACTCTGTCCAGCACACCCGACCCTATTTGGATCCTGGGGTCCGATCACACACCTAGCAACGACGCTTTCCCGTTCGTGACTATACGGGCGGTACGCCCATAATGAATGTTGGGATTTGCTATACTCTCGGGGGGAAAAAAATCTACATTTTGGTAATATCCATCAAGCATCATAAGGATACTGACTGTAGCTGGACTCGATAAGGTTCGAGGAACAAATGGATAGAGATTGGCGCTGTGGTAAAAACTTACCCTTTTACCCCCCTTTCCATTCACTCGGAGATAGTTGTTCCACGTGCATACTAACATACATACATGATACATCAAGCGTACAGGCACACACTACACATCACAGAGGTATCCCGGTATAAGCCAAACCGGCAGATTTCATGAGCTTTTCGATCAACTTCATGCCTTCCAGCACGCGTTCCTCGTCCAGACGTTTGCCGACGACCTGGACGCCCACCGGAAGACCCTCCATCGCAGTCGCATCATACATGCGATAGTTTTCCCGTTCGATGGCGTTACGGGCTTGGAAAGAGTGTGGAACAACGTCAGTACTCCTGACATGGGTAATTGGTATCACCCCTGCACTGTAATCGAGCTGTGGCCACGACGAACGGGTCAGAAAAGCGCTAGCCATTTCGTTTGGTCACTCACCAGGTTGAACAGGAAAGTGTAGCCACACGCTTTCCATCCGTGGCGCATTCCCCGATGCGGCACGGCTGGCAATCCATTCGGCACTGTGAGGATGAAATCGACACCCTTGTCCCCCGGTGCACCTTCTACCTGGGTGTCACGCCAGACTCTGAACCACCGCGCACGGTAGTCCTCACGTTTCGCTATGAGTGCATAGTACTCTGGAACGTTCTTCTCGTAAAAGTTGTCTACAAGGCCAGCATAGATCGGGTCGCGGCGAATATATCTCAGATACCAAGCATAGATTTTTATAGCGAAACGCGGTAGCCAGAGGGCACGAAACGCTGGAATCATCCCTGCGTCATTCGTCTCAAACGATCGGATTGGTTTCGCCGCAATCTTGCCGCCATCAGCCAGCAGAAGCTGAGAGGCGATCTGAAGACCCTCGTATGGGCTAGGCGGGTTCCTGACATGATGTTAGCGAGTTGCATTCGGTGAGAAGCCATTCTTACAGGGCAACAATTTCGTGACCGTTCTTCTGTAACACTTCGGTCACCGCTTTGAGCGCCCTCAGACATGCAGGTGAGGGAGCGACAACGCCTAGACCTTGCTTAGCTCTCCGAGTGTCGGACTGGAATAAACACACACCATCATCCCACAATACACCCCACCTAAGGGGTCGATCGACGGGCAGTTTCACCTCCCTCCACGGGATGTTTAGAACCTGCGACATGATATGCACCTAACGAAAGAAAAGGCAATAGAGCATGCTCACGGAATGATCATATTCCCATGGTTTCATCTGGAACACGGCGCGCCAAAATGTCTCCAGATCTTCGAGTGTTCTTGCCATGGGACTGTGCGTAGCTGGTACCCCCTCTTGTCCAGGTATAGACGTGGCGCTCCCGGTCCTTATGAACCTATGCATGCTTGCCTTGATCGCATATACCCCTGAATAATGCGATGGTGCTCGAACGCTACCAGCCACGTCCGTGCCTACACCAATCCTGGAACCACCGAGAGCGAGAAGTGCACTTTCGCCACCCGAGGACCCACCCGGACTGTACCCCTTCTTGTGTGGGTTCTCTGTCGTACCAAAGACATCGTTCATAGCTTCAAACGAGAGCATGGTCAATGGTACGTTGGTCTTGACGAACGGGATCGCGCCTGCATGTCGCAGGAGCCTCACAAAGGCACCGTCGTACGGCATGGGTTTACCCGTCTTCGAAGAGTACCCCATGCACGAATCGTAACCCTTGACAGCGAGCATGTCCTTGAGAGACACGGGCACGCCAGCAAGCGGACCAGAACGCGTGACGCCACGAGCCCATTTCTCAGCTGGTTCGATCATGATCTCGGTGAGACAGTTAGTTTGGGCGTGTGCTTGCAGGGCACGCTTGGCGTACGCCGTGAGGACATCGGATGGGTTGAGTGACGCGGTCTGAACGCTGGACACGATGGCGGCGATAGGACGGGAGAGGATGTCTTTGTCTTGGGGCGTCAAGGATTGGTGGTACACTGCTGGAAGGGATGCGATCCTCTCAGCACGCTCGCGCTGTTTGTCATTGCTGCGATGGAGACAATGCGGGTTGAACGTGAACCAAGATAAGGATGGTACATAATAAGGGGTTTACTCACCAGGCTCGCCGGTGTGCCAAATAGGAAAACAACATGAGGAACGAAGGGAATCGAAGCACGTCACACAACGAACGTCGGTATAGTGGTCGCCTGAGAGGAAGAGCGGTGGAAACGAAGAGAATCAGGATCGAGAATATAAATGCCAACTTTAAATACTCTTCGCACACACGGCGCAGGTGAATTTGAGTCTGCTGACCGCTATCATGCTGGCAACCTGCCGTGATATGGAGCTTAGCGGCTATCCCCTCCGGAGAGGCTTTTGGAGCAGTGCCCGCCTGAGGGCGGTTGTCTCAAACAATTGGGCAAGTTTGTCTAGGCTATTGGCTATAGCTTCAAATCATGATATTGCAAGTAAAAAGAACGACAACTACAACTGCTTTGAACGACGAGCGCTAGCTTTGAACTGCTTCATTCAATGATACTATGAGTGCATAGTATGTCTCTGGTAGTATATCGGATAGTACACCCGCCTGTCAAGTGTTGTCACTTCGACCGCGGGAGAGCGGGGTTCGACTCCCCGCCAGAGAGACAATTTTTGCTGTTGCTGCCCTCGCGCTCCTTGCTGCACTATGGAATAATTCCATGTCCATTGTTTTTTCAGGACAAGGCCGACCTGCAGATATATGTACCAATACCATGCACGAACCTGAGCAGAGGAAACGCAACCAGTCCGATTACCCGCTGCAATCTTCCAAAGTGCTAGTGCGAACGATGTCAGAGGTGATCTCCAGAGGTTATATGAAAGCAGACATGAAAGCAGACATGAAAGCAATTCAACCAAGTGGTCTCAAAGTACTAGTGTATCACGTCACGACTTGCTCGATATGAATTTGCGCCATGGTTTGCCCACTCCTTCCCCAGAAGCCGTTCCAATTAAAGTAATGCCAGGCGGGAAAAAAAACCATCCTCAGGTCTTACCGCTCGCTTTCACCCCGCTGTCCTCCAACACATTCCGTATGCCAGTCGTCCACACCCCTAGCTCCTTCTCCAACCCCACAATACTATCCCTAACCTCCCGACCCACTTCACCGCCCTCGTTCTCCCGACCAAACCCCACCAGTAACTCGTTCCTTGCTCTCAACAGCGTCTCATACGCCATCTTAAGTCTCGCCGGACCACCGGGAGGAAAGGACGTCGTCTGAGGCGGCGACGATGGCGATGGCTCGTCGACGGCGAGGAGTTTGCCGAGTTCGGCGAGCGCAACGCCACGCACGGGATGTCCTTCGTCAAGTACGGCCGATATACCCGCGACGTACTTCGCGGTGGTACATATACTCTCATCCAGTAGGTCCTGGGAGATCCGGTCTGAGAATGAAGCAACCAATAACGCCTGGTGAAGCTTTAATAGCCCGAGGAGGGGATGAGATGAGGGTGGCAAACCCGCGGAGACCAGAATTGGTATCATGTGGGTGGTTAATTGCTTCGCCTTGTCGTCATCTACACGGTGATGGTCGTGATGGATTAGATGGATTAGATGGATGACAGAAATGTCCAAATGAGAAACCATACCATTCGACTGGAGACGCGTCGCCTTATCCAGTGCTTCTTGTCCAACGCGAACTGCATCAATGATAGCGTGAGGATCAGTGATCGCAGCTCTACATTTCGAACAATGAGAAGCTGGGTTGTCTGTCGTTCTGGGTCAGAAGACGCGGTTAAGTCATCATTAATATCTATGTACCCTCATTTGGGACACGACAGACGCCGCCACATGACTTGGGACACAAAACGGCTTCCCGTGGGTCGATGACGGTGGTGTGCTGGCACAGCGGGCACTGACAGGTAAAGTTGTAGGTTTCGGTGAGTGCATTTTGTCTTTGCGCCTTTGGGAGGGTCGTATCGATGTAAGCCATCAACACCTAGGGTAAGAGGAAAATTAAGCACTTGTTGAAAGTCTGTGGGGTGTTGCGCACTTCTTCTCCGGCCTGAATATCACGCAAAGCGATGATATTCATAACCGGTTCCTTCGCTTTTGTTTTACCACCACGAGGGAATACGATGACTGCATTTGGAAGGCACGAATGGTTCGTGAAGGCGACAAGCGGCGACACAGTGGCACCAATCGGTGTGAGTGAGGGCGAGGTCAGGGCGAACGTGTTCGTGATAAACTAGAGCACGGTCCGGATGAGTAAAAAAGAGTGGGAAACCTGTTCAATTCTCACCCTTGAGATCATGCTGACGAGGTCGCCTATAGACATGATGCCATATTCTTCAAGGTCAGATGGCGCTGTCAGACCGAGGTATCTAACCACCGAGTGCGCCAGGTGGGTATGAGCCTCGACGGAGGCAGATTGTGATAATGCTACTTTGTCTGGGACATAACTTCTGTCAGCAATGGAGAAAAAAATACTGATAGTATTAGACACTCACGGGATTGCATCGCCTGTATTTCGTTGGACTGAAAATGCACATGGATGATCGGATGTACAGTGAACATGGACACGAGGTGACTAACCCATCCGCTATTCAGACCCTTGGATTTCATTTGCCATAAAATGCGACCCAGACACCGGACTGCGTCATTAGGAACACCCAGCGCAACGGATGGTGCTGTCTTGGCCCATCTCTGAAGCGCACTACACTCGGGTTTGTGCAGTCTCCAGTCTGCCTTTTGACAGCTCTGTTCAGGGTGAATGAGTTGTACTGGCATGAGTGTTCAATGACTTACACTGTTGCAGTACCTTAGTGTCCCACAGCCGGAGCACCGCATGAGGGGAGATGTCGAAGTGGCATTTGCGCAGGAAGAACAATGTGAATCGAGGTATTGATTAGAGAGGACGAATACATTGGGTTCTATAGACAGGATGATGAACCCTTGAAATAGAAAACAAAATATCAACAAATTCACCCGTGAAAGCAGCCGAAGATCGCCGTACCAGGTCTGAAAGGCTGCCGTGTCCACAAGCCCCTCCCAGAACGATCTGTTTTTCTGATCTCAAGCGAAGGAGGGAGCCGCAGATAAAGACCCTCGGTGTCCGCTACTACGTCACTTCGAACGCCAGAAGTTGAAGCTTGGGGTGAAGACTGTGTGGGCACCGACGCGACAGGACCACTCAACGCAGATACATACGATTTCGAGCTTTTGGATTGCCTCTTGAACTGTAATTCGGCGAAAGACATGTCAGTCTCGTGAATTGTTGACTCCAGGAGAGGCGTTGCTTGAACGGTTTACCTCTGTTTACTACCATCTTCGTAAAGATTAGCGACATGACATACACATGCTTCACGACGACTTCTCCTGCCAACGGGACGGTGTCCATACGCGATCGCGAGCTACTTCTCCACTCAAGGAAACACTCCCACACATGATAGGCTCGTTCCCATGCTCCGTGGTTCAATGACCGACCTTACAACACTCCAACTTGAAGTCTGAGCTGCTTAACACCCTCTCTTCTCCTTCTCGCATCGAGAAGCGGCTCAAAAAAGTTAGTCTCTTTTGCGGAGACAAAGAGAATCTATTATGTACAGTACATAAAAGTCTATTGTGTTTTGTACTTAACTGACTTACCTGCGGAGGTCTCGCCGCGGGCGCCTCCCCGCTAGCGTGTCAGGTGAGTAATAATTTAGATTATGCTTCTTCCCCCACGTAAACCCTTCCAGCGGCGCCGCTCCAGAAATTCCCTTGTTCCACAGAGAATGCCTACCCGATCATATCAGGTGACTTACACCTGCTGCGACTTGGCTTCTTTTCGAACCCGGTGAACGGGTTCTACCGAGGATTTGATGGTCACTATATCTAGAAACGACGCTCTGGAAGCACGGCAGGTTGCGAGAAAACGGCCCCATTCATCCTGCACACTCTCTGAATAAGCTACTTTGCGCATGGCTACATTAAACGTGGATCCGGATGCAAATGAAAAGACACGGGTGGAGCATGGAAGATCGGACTCTGGGCTTCGCCAAGAAGATGTCGAAATGCATGCTCTGTCTTTACGGGGCAGGACACTAACGGCCTCGTTGGCGTTTGTGGCGGGAACTGGGTTTACGCTCTTCGGGTATGCTTCTGATTGGAAATCTCGACCCATAGCATATTCCCGAGCTTATCGGATGGATCCCTGTAGATATGATCAAGGCGTTATGTCGGCATTGTTGACGGCCGGCCAGGTTGGTGCAGGTTTCTCTCCGCTTCCCACCGTGCTGACGTGCAAGTTAGTTTGAAAAGGTCTTTCCCCAAGTAGTCGTGGATGCGAGCCATCCCAATCACGCGACACTGCAAAGTTTTGTGGTTGCCATCTATGTATGTCGATATTCGCTTGCGGCGCACTATGCTCACCCCGCGGCGGCCTCTCCAGGAAATTGGGTGTTTGATTGGTGCTCTGTCCAACTTATGGCTCGGCGATCGGCTGGGTCGTCGAAGGACGATCGTCGTTGGGGGGTGTATCATGATCGTTGGCGCCATCCTACAAACGACATCATATAGCTACGCTCACCTCGTCGTCGCGCGTATCATCACCGGTCTCGGAAACGGACTCAACGTGAGTGAACACGCTTTGAATAGTCGCTCGTGCGTGCTGACTGCGTATAGACGTCGACTGTACCCAGTTATCATGCAGAATGTTCGCCTGCTTCCAAGAGAGGCAGCTTGATCATGCTCGAAGGCAGTCTTATCACGTTTGGTATCATGATATCGTGCGTGACGTTTCCTCGAAGTGCTCTCTGGATGATCTCTGACTTTATAGGGTACAGTTATGTGAGTGATGGTCGTTATTGGCCGGTTTTGCGAGAACTTGAACAATCCATTCGTGCAGTGGATTGATTTCGCGCTGTATGTCCCATTTTGTGGATGAGTGCCGTGATTCACAGTTTGTAGGTACTGGGTGTCTGCATCCTCTGCCCAGTGGCGGGTCCCCATTGCACTCCAGATCGTTTTCGCCCTAGTCATGGTCTTTGGGATTGGTTTCGTATGTGTTCTGATCCCCTCGATACTCAGAGGTAACCAGTTTCCAGCTCCCAGAATCACCGAGATGGTAGGTGCTTCGATAATACTTGTGGCTAGTACTCAACCGGCGCAACAAGGCTCGTAAAACATGGGCGCAACGCCGAAGCCGCAGCTGTCATTTCAGCATTAGAGGATAAACCGTTCAGTGACCCCGAGGTCCAAAGGACGTATCATGCCATCCGCGAAGCTGTAGAAATCGAAGAAGGGCCTCAACATCTTTATGCTAATAAGGAAGCTAAGGGTTCGCGCTCGCAGCTCAGAGAGCTCTTCACCGGTGGCCGTTCTCAGAACTTCAGACGGGCTTCTCTCGGCGTAGTCAACCAGTGTTTCCAGCAGATTACAGGAATCAACTTGATCACCTAGTGGGTTTAATATACTTTCATTCCCTCGTCCTTGACTCATCGACTTCTTCACAGCTACGCCGTCCGTTTGTTATCTTGTCGTTTTTAATTCATGTCTTGACCACTGTTCTTGGTTAGACATTGTTGTTCCAACGTCTCGGCCTTTCCGATGTCACGTCTCGTATTATCGCCGCTGCAAATGGCACAGAATATTTCCTTGCTTCACTCATTGCCATATTCCTAATCGATCGCGTCGGTCGGCGAAAACTGATGCTCTTCGGCGCGGTGGGCCAATGTCTGACAATGGTGCTCCTCGCGGTGCTCGGGAGTGTCAAAGGTGGTGGGGCACAGGTCGTTAGCTCCGTGTTGCTGTTCGTCTTCAATTCCTTCTTTGCTGTTGGTTGGCTGGGCATGACGTGGTTATATGTGCGTCGATGTCTTCCACTCGCGAGTTTGAAATTCACAGAATCGATAATTGATATTGACAGCCTGCTGAAATTGTGGGACTGAGAATCCGTGCGCCGGCCAACGCACTTAGCACGGGTGCGTCCGTTAGCTTCCAGGACTGTTGCATTGTGCTGATGGGTACATTTAGCGTCGAACTGGATCTTCAATTTCATGGTAGTGATGGTCACGGGTCCTTCTTTCAATAACATCTCGTGGGGGACCTACATTGGTACGCTTTCCATGGTTCGTCCATACACGTGTATAATGGGTCTCGCTTTTCGTCCTAGTTTTCGCCGCTCTGAACGCCTTCATCATACCCATCGTGTACCTGTTTTTCCCCGAGACTGCTGGTCGCTCGCTCGAGGGTGCGTCCGCGTGTCGTACACGGCTTTAGTATTGTCCCATTTTCTGACGCGTTTTTGCGATGATAGATATGGATGTTATCTTTGCGTTGGCTTACAACGAAGGTGTTTCGCCGGTCGCTGTGTCGCTTCGAAAAGACATACCTCCTGCTGGCTCACCCGAGGCTGACAGGATACTAGGTATCCAGTCCAGTGCGACAACGAGTGGACGAGATTCTGGTGAAGAGTCATAAATTTGCTGTAGGAGCACTGCACAGGACAAAGGCAATGCTAGACAAATATTTTGAAGAGATGAAAGTCACCTATACTAGCCAGTGAGAGACGACGTTCGCGAAAGTAGCTTCACATACATAGTCAAGAAACAACAGCTTCGTCGCTCGTGGTGGATGCTGCCGTGACACGCGCCTGCCGCTTGCGCTCGCGTTCGAAAGCTGCCATTGCGTCGCGCCACTGAGAATTCCGTGGGACACCCATTTTTGAAACCGGCCTTTCTGGAGGTTTTAACGGACCAGCCCGGCGAAGGGGCCAGACGATATAACTCAGTTTTGCATCCACCAGACCCAGAGGCACCTATCCCGTTTTCCAAAGTTACAGAGACAGGCGCGAATGAGAGACGGGAGATGACGCGACGCACCGGACCAAACGTGTTGCTGTCCAAGGTACGGAAAGGCTCGTCGCCCTCGACCCATATATGGCCCTCTGGGACGAGCACCTCGGTGTCGGGATACGGCGGGAGCGTTTGAACGACGTCGTCTGCGACGGCAACGACCCGCTTGACGATCATTTTCCGACTGTCGACAGGGTCCCTGGAAGAAGGTTGGTAAACCGCACATACGCGCATGAGACGCGAGTGGGATACCTGAGCGAGACGACGTCACCCTTTGCGATGGACCTCCCCGAATGAACGCTGAAGCGATCAAAGACGACGACGTCGTCCCACTGGGACGTGTCTGGATTGAGTGTAGGCTGGCTGACGGGAGGGAGGAGACGCAGAGGGTGAACTGGACAGGGATTTTGGACGAGTGGAATGTACCACGGACCTGCATGCTTCGTCCTCGGACGGTCTTTATGGTGTAGCAGTAGTGGGTAAAGGCTATACCAAGGGGTAGCCAGTAAAGTACACGGAAGGCGCGTTTGAGTAGGGAGGGGCTGTTATGGGTAGGAAGTTGGGCTGCATACGAGCGGGTCGTCCTTGTAATGATGTGGTGTCTAATCATCCGAAGTGGCAAGAAAGAGCGTGGCCACATTTCGGAAGTTGATGTGTATTCTTGGGTCGGACTCGAAGAACCAATTTTGCACTGATACAGCTGATGCACAATGCGGTCTCAAGGTTGGTGTGTGACTGAAAGAACTAATTTTGCATTGATACAGCACCCAGCTCATAACACTGCCGCGTTTGCTGTGGATTTCGAAATGCCTTAAAGGCCCTTCAGGTACGTCCCTTCTTGCATCACTGTCTCCCCCTCCAGCAATAATATGAACAGTGCTTCAAGCGAACAACGACCACAACCAGAATGCAGTACTCAGACTGTGGGATTTCATACCTTGCCTCTAGTTTACTAACTGACCTGTCCTGCAGTACCAGGTACAAGCGCTCGACATCTCTGATCCCCACCCCGAATGTCAGGAACAGAAGCGAGGAATTGAGGAAACACCCGGGTCCTGGGACTCCCCCGACCAGGAACAAAATATGTCTTCGTCCTCAGGTTCTGCGACGGACGCGGACGAGGAGCAAGAAATGGTTGTTGAAGGTACGAAATTTGTTTCTCCGTAC
Source organism: Boletus fagicola (assembly GCA_038093195.1). Taxonomy (NCBI): domain Eukaryota; kingdom Fungi; phylum Basidiomycota; class Agaricomycetes; order Boletales; family Boletaceae; genus Boletus; species Boletus fagicola. The sequence continues at coordinate 3,145 of JBBPRX010000509.1, read as the reverse complement.
AGTTTGCGACTGAGCGTCGGGCTTAGCAGACGAGGATTCATGGACTTTCAGCGCCCAGTTGTTGCGCCACTTCCAACAGACCGGTGATTTAGCCGTCCTCCAACAAGCAATCTCACTTTTGGAGGCATCTGTCTCGTCTACTTTAGACTCGGACCGCCGGTACCTTCAAGGACTAGTAAATCTCGGTGTAGCGCTATCGTGTCGATTCGATTGCCTCGGGGAACTGAGTGACCTCGAGCAAGCAATTTCGAGGTTCACTGACGCTGTTGACCTCACCCCTGATGGTCACCCCAACAAACCTGTCCGTTTGAGCAATCTCGGCAACGCCATCCTCACTCGTTTCGGTCGCCTCGGGGACCTGAGCGACCTCGAGCAAGCAATTTCGAGGCAAAGTGATGCTGTTGACCTCACCCCTGATGGTCATCCCGACAGACCTGACTATCTGAACAATCTCGGCACCGCCTTCCTCACTCGTTTCGAGCACGTCGGCGAGTTGAGTGACCTCGAGCGAGCAATATCCAGACACCGGGATGCTGTTGACCTCATCCTTGATGGTCACCCTGACAAACCCGGTTATCTGAACAATCTCGGCGCCGCCTTGCACACTCGTTTCGAGCACCTCGGGGAGTTGAGCGATCTCGAACAAGCAATTTCGAGGCAAGGGGATGCTGTTCACCTCACTCCTGATGGTCATCCCAATAGATCTGGCTATCTGAACAATCTTGGAAATGCCTTCCGCACTCGTTTTGAGTGCTTCGGGGAGTTAAGTGACCTCGAGCAAGCAGTTTTGAGGTTAAGGGATGCTGTTGACCTTACCCCTGATGGTCACCCCGAAAAACCTGGCTATCTGAACAATCTCGGCAGCGCCTTCCTCACTCGTTTTGGTCGCCTCGGGGAGCTGAGTGACCTCGAACAAGCAATTTCGAGGTCGATGGATGCTGTTGACCTCACTCCTGACGGTCACCCCGACAAACCCGGCTATCTGAACAATCTCGGCGCCGCCTTCCTCACACACTTCAACCGTCTCGGGGAGCTGGGGGACCTTGAGCAGGCAATTTCGAGGCAACGGGATGCTGTTGACCTCACCCCTGATGGACACCCTCACAAAACTGGCTCTCTGAACGACCTCGGTAGTTCATTCCTCACTCGTTTCAAGTGCCTCGGGGAGTTGAGCGACCTCGAGCAAGCAATGTCTAGGCATAGGGATACTGTTGACCTTACCCCTGATGGTCACCCTAACAAACCTCTCCATTTGAGCCACCTTGCACACACCTACCTCACTCGTTTCGAGCGCCTCGGGGAGTTGAGCGACCTCGAGCACGCAATGTCTAGGTATAGGGATTCTGCTGACCTCACCCCTGATGGTCATCCCGACAAACCTGGCTATCTGAACAATCTCGGCACCGCCTTCCTCACTCGTTTCGAGCACGTCGGCGAGTTGAGTGACATCGAGCGAGCAATATCCAGACACCGGGACGCTGTCGACCTCGCCCCTGATGGCCATCCCTATAAACCTAGCTATCTGAGCGATCTTGGCAGTGCCTTCGCCATTCAGTTCGAGCGCCTCGGGGAGTTGAGTGACCTCGAGCAAGCAATGTCTAGGCGTAGGGATGCTGTTGACCTCACCCCTGATGGTCATCCCAACAAACCTGGCTATCTGGTCAATCTTGGCAGCACCTTCCACACTCGTTTTCAGCGCTTCGGGGAGTCGAGTGACCTCGAGCAAGCAATTTCGAGGGAAGGGGATGCTGTTGACCTCACTCCTGATGGACACCGCAACAAACCTAGCTATCTGAACAATCTCGGCAGCACCTTCTTCACTCGTTTCAAGCACTTCGGGGGGTTGAGCGATCTCGAGCAAGCAATTTCGAGGTTCCGAGATGCTGTCGGCCTCACCCCTGATGGTCATCCCGAAAAACCTCGCTATCTGAACAATCTCGGCAGCACCTTCCGCACTCGCTTCGGTCGCCTCGGCGAGCTGAGTGACCTCGAGCAAGCAATTTCAAAATTGAGGGGCGCTGTTGACCTCGCCCCTGATGGTCATCCCGAAAAACCTGACTATCTGAATAATCTTGGCAGCGCCTTTGCCAATCATTTCGAGCTCCTCGGGGAGTTGAGTGACCTCGAGCAAGCAATTTCGAGGCAAAAGGATGCTGTTGACCTCACTCCTGATGGTCACCCTCGCAAAACTGGCCACCTGATCAACCTCGGCACCACGTTCCTCACTCGATTCAACTGCCTCGGGGAGTTGAGTGACCTTGAGCAGGCAATGTCTAGACACCGGGATGCCGTTGAACTCATCCCTGATGGTTACCCTAACAAACCTCTCTATTTAAGCCACCTTGCTAACTCCTTCCTCGCTCGTTTCGACCTCCTTGGGGAGCTGAGTGACCTCGAGCAAGCAATTTCGAGGTTCAGGGATGCTGTTGACCTCACTCCTGATTCTCACCCCGACAAACCCGAACATTTAAACTACCTCGGCAACTCCTTCAAGACTCGTTTCGAGCGCCTCGGGGAGCTTGGTGACCTCCAGCAAGCGGTTTCACTTTATTCGCATGCTGCTTGCGCCTCCACAGGTCCTGTTACCCCTCGATTTCATGCGTCCCAACAATGGATTTTATGTGCCCGTGTTTTAGGGCATCACTCCGAATCTCTCCTTCATCCATATTCTGTTTCCATCAGTCTCCTTCCTCAACTTGCATGGATTGGCTTCCCCCTTACACACCGCTACCGTGAACTCGTTCAAGGAGCTAATGTGGTGCGGGAGGCGGCGGCAGTAGCTCTGGACTCAGGACACCCGGCAACCGCTGTGGAGTGGCTTGAACAAGGTCGTTCGATCGTTTGGGGAGAACTGTTTCAGCTTCGCAGCTCCTATGAAGAATTGTCGTCCGTCCATCCAGATCATGCTCGTAGACTTCGGGAACTGTCGGCCGCAGTAGAGCATGCTGGCGCCACTCGCGAAAAATTCATGTCCTCCCTATCCGAGCAACCTCAGAGTGCATATCATCGTGCGACAGAGCCCTTTGAACAAGAAGCTGACAGACACCGTAAGCTCGCGATCGAGCGAGACAAACTGTTGCAGGAGATCCGGAGGTTGCCTGGTTTAAGGGAATCTCTTGCATTGTTCACCTTCGCGATGAACCAT
>JBBPRX010000508.1:0-14431 GCA_038093195.1 Boletus fagicola | reverse complement strand
CCTATCGCCACTCCTCCCCTTGTCATCCAGACCCCCACTGGATCTCCTCCCTCAGACTCAACTACAGCCGTGGATAGTAGTCCCCAATCCTCTGTGGACTCCCCACTTCACATGCCTGGCTCCCTTCCTTTATCCCCACATATATCCATGGTCCCCATTTGATGCTTTGAATGTTGGCAACCTGGACATATCCACACCGATTGCAGCAGCTACCGCTGCCCCTTCTGCCACCAGTGCGCTCCTGGACATCCCCAGTAGCGTTGTCCCTGCCAACATTGCAACTATTGCAACTCCACTGAGCACACCTGGCAACAATGCACTTTCCATGACATCAATCCCATCACCTGGGACCTGTCCAATTATGAGATCAATGAAGGAGACCGGAGTTCTTGAATTTGAGATGGTACTTCAGACGTACATGGAGGGTAATGTTACAATTGGTGAAACCACCCCCGGTTATTCCTTTCCTTTGACTACCCAGGAGACTACGGCCAACAACCATCCTGGTTGGACTCTCAGAGATGACATCCTCTTTGGCCTAGAAGAGTTCACCATACCCAACTCCGTCTGGGACGACCTCTTCAACAACACCCTATTCCCTTTTGAGGCTGTTCCTACACAGCCTCATTCACCCCACTCATCACGTGCTTCGCATCTATGCATTTTCATTCTCTTCTTGAACACTGCCTCCTCGATTGTGTTCTCTTATACGTGATCTCGTGATCCTTACCTCAGGAGGTAACTCCGATGTTCCGGAGTTTCGGAGGTATTGAAACATTGGCTTCACTGTATGTGGTGCCCCCTTGCTGAGTATTGGTTGTCTCGGTATTTCGGAAGGACGCGGAGAGAACTGGAGGTAGACTTGGAGGGAGGTGTCAGGTGTCAAGTTTGATATTTGAGCTGAGCTCAAGTACAGAGTATCTACGAGTTTAGTAGGTCGGAGGTACACAGGATTTTTATGGAGATGAGTAGTGTCCGGGAGGAAAGAAGCCAGAGCTGTGCTACTACGCAAGCACAGGAACGGAGGTATCTACTGAGTGGGACTAATACGGATATAGTAACTATGTACTGGGGTCGAAGTCCGGAGGTGTGGAGTTAAGTCCTGGGTGAGAACGTGGCGGAGGACGAGCAGAGAGGGTTGGAAGGAGTGCCCGGAGGCCAGAGTTGTATTTGAAAAGTACGATATATGACAAAGACAGATAGTACAGTATAACTGTTCCAACACCTTTAATCTGAGTCACGCCATTTGCAGTGTATACATTTGTTGAATCTGTCATATACCGTACTTTTCAAATACAACTCTGGCCTCCAGGCACTCCTTCCAACCCTCTCCGCTCGTCCTCTGGCACGTTCTCGCCCAGGACTCAACTCCACACCTCCAGACTTCAACCCCAATACATAGTTACTATATCCATATTAGTCCTGCTCTGTAGATACCTCAATTCCTGTGCTCGCGTAGTAGCACAGCTCCGGCTTCTTTCCTCCTGGACACTACTCACCTCCATAAAAATCCTGTGTACCTCTGACCTACTTAAACTCGTAGATACTCTGTACTTGAGCTCAGCTCAAATATCAAACTTGACACCTGACACCTTCCTCCGAGTCTACCTCCAGTTCTCTCCATGTCCTTCCGAAATACTGAGACAACCGATACTCAGCAAGGGCACACCACATATGGTGAAGCCAACGTCTCAATACCTCCAAAACTCTGGAACATCAGAGTTACCTCCAGGAGTTCGGAACAGTCCTAACAGAATTGTGTAGCTTGGAGTATTCAGTGAAGTCAGTTATGGCAAAAGTGAAATGGAGGGTTGCTCCTGAGTCTATTGTCCAGATAATCTCATTGGTCGATTTCGACTTCCCCTGACATCTAGCACACTGAGAAAACAGGGTAGAGTGCACACATATATTGGTATCTAGTATAAGTACTGATACATGTGGTGCTACAAGCGAGAAAGAACTATTCTCTGTGGAAGGTAACTTGTTTAGCACAGATGCAGGTGAGGGGAAAAGAGAGAGAGAGGCTGACATGAAAGTATCGTCATCGTCTTCCTCATATGTGTGCTCATTGTTGAGGAAATAAATGTCGAGGATTCCGGCAGTGTGAGCAATCTCCCCGTCGATGTCCAATCCATAAATGTTGACGGTTTCAGATTTGTCGTACTCATCCCAGGAGTGGCAGGGAGTGTGTGGGTGTGCTCATTTGCAACCACAGCATGTCGTGAGGGAACATCAGGGTTGACAAGAGAGGGGAGAGTGATGGTGCTGTCAAGGACGTCCTGCTCATATGAGACTTGGCCGGATATGTCTATAGCAGCAATAGACTCAGTGAGCTGGATAGTAAACAGTCACTGATGTGTAAAGGAAGACTCCGAAATGAGAATAACAATGTGCTTATGTAATGTGTAGCATAGCCACAAACTGTTTGTACCATAGTATGGAAATACTTCTACAATGTCAATATATGCTGTTTCATTGTAGAGTTCACCGGTCTCGTCTGCTTGGCCAAGAGGGCTGCAGAGGGACATGGGCAAGTGAAGGGGTTGAAGTGGTGGCGATGCAGGTATAAGTGGTGTGGTTTGTGAGCCACATGTGGTGAGACTGGGGGCGATGCGGTGTGATGGTGAGACGGAATTGGCTGGGAGTGGGGAGAGAACACGAGTTGTGAGGTGATGAGGTGAAAAAGCGAGGGAGGGAGATGAGATGGGTGTGAGGGTGTGTGAAGTACGTTCAGTATGGTTGGTATGACGAGGAGGTGGGGAGTGGATCCGATCAAGGAGGGATAGTCCTCCTGCGACCATATCGAGGGTACAGGCAACTTCTGTAGGGGTGTGACACCGATCCGATGGGCCAGCGACAATGAGCAGTGAGTGCTTTGGTTGGCTGGTGGGCCATACTGGGTGGCACCAGGTGTATGAGCGAGTGCACGCAGGTCATTGGCAGGAGTGGGGAGGGCAAAAGGGATGTCAGCGAGGTCAGCGTTGAGAGAGGTGAGTGAGGTGAGGTGGCTTTGGGTGCTGTTGGCAGGCCCTTTGCCCTTGCCTCTGCGATTCCTACGGGGTCGCTTCTGGTCGTGTGGTGCATCTTGTCGATTGTTCTTGTTGCTGCTGCTGCCTTTTTGGGGCGCTGTCTGCTGCTACAAGTTGAAAGACGGAGGAGGAGGTTTTTGTTTCATAGCAGAAAGTTTTCATGCTGAGTGAGATGATGTGGTGGAGGAAGAGGGAGCTGATTGTCAAGTGGCACGTTGTTCCCATGATAAGACTATAGTCTTTCTGAGATTGTTGAGCATCATTGTGTCAATTTTGTCAGATGTGGTGACCTGTTGAGCGACAACTTCCATCAAGGGGGGTAATTTTGCCAATAACATCATTATCTGGACTTTTGTGGTGATGTCAAACCGGCTTCCTTAAGATGAGAAAATAACATGATTAGATGATCAAGGGCCTTGCCTGGGTGCTGATTGGAGGGGATGCGGGTATCAAGGACCTTTTTGAAGTCCGAGTAAGTGTTAGTGATGCCGGATTTACCATAAGTATCTTTAATGGCCTTCCAGGTTTCCAACACTGTGGTAAGAGATCTGATTTTTGCATGTATAGGGGCTGAGACCCTTAATCTAATGGAGCCAAGAACTTTGGCATTTGTAATGTCCCAGGCATCAATGTCTTCCTTGGGGTCTTTGTCACCAGGGACCAGGGTCGGTCTAGGGTCCATGAGAACCCAGGAATCACTGGTGGACATGCAATAGGCCTCCATCAAGGGGGCCCAGTCAATGTAGTTTGTTCTGTTGAGGATGGGAACAGCATTGAATAGGGTGGAAGTCATGGTAATGGTGAGTCTAGGAAACAGATTTGTCAGCATCAATAATTTAAAAATAAATGAGTGACAGAAAAAATTTCTCTAGAGTTCACATGGTTTGCAGCAAAAATTATTTGCGTGTTGCCATGGTACTCCATGCAGGTGAGCTGGAGTGCTCGTCGCTGCTGCCAATGATGAGCACTGCGATAGCTGCTCGTCAGGGCTCATAACCTGTTGAGCTATAGGAAGCAGCATCCTATGAAGGAGCACTAGAGGAGAGCACAACTAACTAAGAATCTCTGTTTATTCATGGTGGTGTGCCATGTATTATATACATACAATTGTAGCAGAGCTATAACTACAGTACTTGCCCTAAGGCTGTACATACTTTATCAAATCTACTTATCGAACAGCTGCTATAGAGCACTATTGTTCAATAAGATTGTGGTGGGAAATGTGACTGGTAGGCAAGCTGTACCTCCAGAGAACAAGCCTAATGAATCTACCACAGGTAATGCCCAGGCTGCAAGTGAAGTGTGGCACATTGTATTGGGATCCAGAGACAAAGAGCCAGCACTCTCCTGCAATGAATCCCCAACTCAGATGTCTGTGCCACCAAAGTCCCAGAAAGTGCACAAAAGCAAGAACAAGGCTAGCCCATTAGTTGAAGTGATGACTGGCGATGGGCCAGTGGACCATTGAGATGAAGATGATTTGTCTCTGATAACACAGCTGCAGAAAGTCTGCAAAGGCAAGGAGAAGGCTGTGCCTTCAGCTAAGGCAGGGGCTCTCAATGTGCACAAGGGTAGTGCTGTGGGAGATTGCCGGTTGTCACAATCAAAGCCACAGAAACTTCACAAAGGCAAGGACAAGGCAAAGGCTCCAACTGATCAGAGGACTGAGGGTGAGTTGACTAGACATGCAGAACAAGATCCATCCCAGTCACAGCATCCACAAGCAGAGAAGGATACACAAAATGAAAATACTGCACAAAAGGAGCAGTCCCAGGCTCCACACCCCCCAGCAGGAAAGCCGCCTAAAGTGTGCAAATGCAAGGAGAAGGCCACAAGTTCTCTGCCACAGGGGACTGTCACCCCAGTAAAGATGAAAGGTAGTGGAATTCTAATCAAATATCCGATGCACTACTCATTGGCTGGATTCAGAATGGACCTTGCAGCTGGGAGGAGTATTGCCAGTACTTGTCCCAGTGAATCCAGGCTCTGAGGATGATTCCGATGCCATTTCCATTGACAATCAAGACCCATGAGTGTGGCCTGTTGGCGAATTCAGCGGTACTGCCAAGAAGAGTGTGAATAATCACAGCAAGATGCCACACCCCTCTGCAATGAAATCCCACAATGCTCCAACTAATATCATGGAAAGGATTCCTGACATTGATGGTAAGCAGATGATCACCGGTGGAGAGATGTTACATCTAACCTACACTCTGGCTATGTAGTCACACCAGCTCAACACACACAGATGAGACATCTGAAAGGCAATCTGCAGGCCACATCTCGGCTGGACAAGGGAAATCCTCGTCAGTATACTAAAGGTAGCATAATTGTAAATATGATATCTGTGACTTATATGCCCCATTCAGAGCGAACCTCAAAATTGGCAGTAAATCCGAACTTGGGGAATAATGCTGGCACAAAGCCAACACACAATGAAATGCCGGAGGACAACCCTGTCAGTGAATTGAACAGCACCACTGGCAAGAGTTTGAATCACTGAAGCAAGACACCACATCCTTCTGCAATTAAATCCCATAACTCCCTGGGTAACACTGAAAGGTCGCTGATGATGATAGTACTGTATGTCACCAACATCTTTGGAATATGTAAATGCAAAATCTGACTGAAAGCTTGGATTGCATAGTTACAAATGAGCAACAAGTGGCATGGCACTCTGGCAGACTGTGCAAAGTGCCCACTCCTCCTGATGCTGATATTCTGACACCTGAAAAAAGGACCCCATGAAAATGCAAGGTCAGTGATACGAGCAAGCCTGTGGCAAAGCACCGCAAGTAAATTGTTCAACATAACATGACAATATTACTGAGTTGCATCACTACACGAATATAATTTGTATTTTGCACAGTAATAAGTCCAACAACACAAGATATCTACTCTACATTGTCCACATTGTCAATCATTCCTGTAGATTCCCCAAAATCAGCCTCAGGCTGTCCATTGATTACCATATTGCTCTGTGGAAGATAAGGGTTCCCTATCTGATCACCTAGCTGAACACCTGCCATGGCATGTTCCTCACCCATGTTGCTAAATTCCCCAACTACATGTGTGTTGGTGGGGGCAGTAATTGCAATGGTTGGGATGGATGTTGTGACACCTTGCATTGCAATGTCATCCAATTCTACCTCGCTGGTGATGCTGCTGTCACCTGTCTGGTGTCCTACCTAATTCAGTGTCAGTGGTGGTGGCAATAAGATTGTCTTCAGTGGGCCTATTTACTTGCACCTCGCTGGGGGTGGTGATAGCGGCAATCGGGGAGGAGCTTGCCATTAGCAGGGAGCTGGCATCTGGGGGGGCACTTGCATTTGGGGGGGAGGTGGTGACTGGAGATAAAGTTGGAGTTTGGAGGAGGGTGGTGATTGGGGGCAGAGAGACACTCCAAGCTGGTTCTGGCCATGTCCATTTCAGAGTAGGCTCAGTGAGTGGTGTTGTTGACAGCTGTAGATGGACCCCCAATCCCTGCAACAGACGAGCTTCATAGATGCACGGGATTTCGGGGAGGGGTGGGGGTGGGGTGTCATGCCTGGGCAGCATTGTTGGAGAGCCTGTAGAGGGCCCTATGGCTGGGGAGGAGAGGGGGAGAAGGGGAGGAGCCTCCGAGACCTGTGGGATTTCAGCAAGGAATGGAGATGTGGAGGTGGGCATGGGCAAAGTTCTTGAAGCTTCCATAGAAGACCCTGCAGCATTGTGCACATTGGCATTTCCACAGACTCCTTGAGCTGCATCAGTGGATCTTATTGTGAGGTTGATGTTTTGAAGGGAAAAACAAGTCCTGAACTTCCCTCAGCTTGTGTGGAGCTTTCCCCATGGTGAAGCTTCTCCACCACACTCGCCAAGGTTACCATACCCTGCTCCAACTTGACCACTCTTGCCAATAATTGCACATGTGAGTCTTGCAGCTTGTGATGTTGTTGCATGAGGATGTTGTGCACTTGCTTGGAGACAAGCGCCATGCCATCTATTCCAAAAGCGGCCCCAGGCTTGAGTCCTGCTGCTGATGTTGATGTTGATGTTGATGTCAACTTGGCTTTGGTGGGCAGGATGGGTCCAGCAGGTGGGGGACGTGTTGAAGCCTTGCTCTTGCTAAATACATCAGAGAAATTGTGATACTCCAGAGGGACTCTGGAGAGATTGACCTGTTCAGGAGGGGTGATGGATGCAGAGCAGAGATCACACTCCTGGGGGCGGAGCTGCAGGCTAAACTATATGGAGCCTTCTAGACAACAGGCCAGTATGAATGCTGGAGCACTGATCAATGCTGTAGGCAGAGCCTTGCGATCTGAAAAACGCAATGGATCAGGGGTAGGTTTAGCCAGAGGAGAGCTCAGAGGTGCTGGCAAATGCTGTTTAGGTGTATGGAATGATATACTGCTCGAAACCCAATCAATCAACAGATTGTGGCAGGTGAGCCACTGGTGTCCTAGAACAAGGGAACAGGTAGAATCCAGTGGAGTGACATAGAATGTCATCAGAGTGATGTCACCGGTTGGGACATGGACAGAGAGGTTAATGGCTCAGGTGATAGTGCTATTAGATGTTCCATCGATGAGGCGGAGTTGGAGCGGAGGCATGGGGTTGGTGGAAAGTCCATTTTTATTAATGAATGTTGTATTGATAAAACAGTCGGAGGAACCAGATTCTACAAGCATGGGGAATGGAGAGATCGGATAAGATACTAAAGTGACTGAGGGCATAAGCAACTTAGGGTCTGAAAGAGCAGATGCATTGAGACAGATCTCCTTGGGTGCATGGGCGGGTTCAACGCAACCTTCTGTCCATGCAGAGTCAGAGAGGTTGCGGACTAATTTTTTGCCTCCAAGGTGGAGACCTGCAGTTTAGTTTCTGGAGTTGTGGTCGTAGCTGCCCGACCCTTAGCTGGCCGGGAGGTAGACTTTGGGCAGTCCTTTGCCATGTGGCCAGCAAAACCACACAACATACATAGCTTGTTATTGAAGCAGCGTTTTCGCTCTTCTGAGGTGAGCTTGCCGTCTTTCCCTAATTTAGATGACAGGTCTGGTTTTGGAGAGGTAGTGGCGCCTTTGCCTTTGGAGTCCTTAGACTCTTTGATATAAGTGGAGGGACGAGCGGAGGTAGACATGGAGGTAGATGATTTCTCGGAGGATTTAGAGGAAGAGGGTTGGGCAGAGGGTGACTTCGTCTGACAGCTAATCTCAGACTTGTGCTCCCAGTAGCACGCATCAATTGCCTGAGCGAGGTAATGAAGCTCAGAAAGTGTTGGAGGTTTCCCAATGTGAGATATTTCATCTTTGATGCAGTCCGGCAGGCCATTATACAAATGGTGCCGGAGGGCACCTTCTCTGTATCCATGGACTTGCGAAGCAACCCTATTAAACTTGACCACATACTTATTGATGTGTTGTCCCTCTTTCATGGACAAGTGATCGAGCTCATGCTCCACATCTCCAACAAGGTCGTGCGGACCAAAATTCACCTGGAGTTCCAGGATGAACTCCTTGTAGTCGTCCATTCAGAATGGATGTTGGCTTGGATCTTCCATCTGGAGGAGGTCTGGTTCGAACCATTCCAGAGTCATTCCCTTGAGGTACGACTGTGCGAAAGTCACTTTGGCACAGTTGGAGCTAAACGCTCTAAGGCGATCTTGGAAATTGAGTTTGCATTGTACCAAGAAGACCCGGAGTTTGCGGGGGTCTGTTCCGTCAAACTGGTCCAGTTCTTGGACTTTGGTACAGGGGGTAGAGTCGGAGGTGGGGTGGCAAGTGGAGCAAGCGAGACCATTGATGGCATTGGCGAGTAGGGTGAGGGTGTTTCACGGGATGTGTTTGTCATCAGTCTCTTCATCTGGTTCATCATTTACATGGAAATCAGGATCATCACCATTGTCATCCGGATCACTATCGGGGTCATCTCCTGGGAAGCCCGGAGCTCCTGGAGCATCACTGGTGTTCAGAGTTTGGAAGGAAGACACCCTTTGAGTTGATTGTTGACTACTGTGAGAAGAGGCTTTGGCATCCTCTTCTTCTTTGTTAAGCTCGACGATGTGGCCTCCGGGAGTAGGGGACTCTGGGGGAGGATGCCCTTGTGAGATGGATGTGGGTGTGTGTCTGGCAGAGAATCCACGGAATTGATCAATGAGTTCTGGACCTCATTGACTACTTCTGAAGAAGCTTAGTGGGTTGTATTGTGGGAATGGGGGGTGATTCATGCCTAGGGCGCGAGTGCGAGATCTGGTAGTACAAGTAGCCATGGAGGGTCAAAGACTTATGACAAGTGGAGTTAGAATATACTGTTAAGACCAGGTGAACTCCGGAGGTAACTCTGAAGGAGCAGAGTTACTTTCGATCGGATGGGACTTTGGCTTCACCATATGTGGTGCGCCCTTGTCAACGTCTAGGTGTCCCGGATTTTGGAGGGGGTCAGAGTTAAAGGACTTCAAGCATTGCGGAAGTGATCAGAGTGGAGCCATCAAGGCTCAGATGGAGGAAGGAGTTTATCTTGATTGATATTTGAACTGAGGAAATACAGAGGAGTACCAGAGGTTTATATACAATGGAGGATAGAGATTAGTAATGGAGGTTATAAATGTTTGTAAGTATCTCTGGAATGCTGAGGTTGCCAGAGCTGTGCTCCTAAGCGAGCACAGGATCAGAGAGGTACTGAGAGCGGAGCTAAACTATTACAAAGAGAACAATAGTATTTTATGAGAGAAAGAGAATGGAGAGAAACTAAGGTACAAGTCCAGAGGTCAGGAGTTGCATCTCAAGCGAGAACACACCAGAGTTCGCATATATGGGAGTGGAATGAGTCCAGAGGATTGGAGTTTTACTTATTGGATTATACGGGATATGACACCTTCTCCATCAGTGATTCATGAGTTCAGTGCAATCACATTGTGCAATATGCTGCCAGTCAGGCCAACTGGTTGAGCCCTCTTTGGTTGATGGCAATGAGGATGTCAGGAATGTTGTCAGTGAGGGATGCAACACTCCAAACAGTAGACTATGAATATTTAGCTTTGTAGATCTTGTATAGGATTAATGTCACTCACCATGATGGTATTGATGATCCTAACAGCAATCCTCCAGTCTTCCACTCACCCCTGCATAATGTGTGACTGGATTGCATTTATGATTGTTTCATTGGCATCCTTGAGGATCTGGTCAATATTCATTTCATGGATGAGATGAGGGTACCAGTGCTACTGGATGAAGTGTGGTGGCAGTGATATACCGAGGTGATGGTGAATGGATGTGGTTGAAGGAGAAGTGACAACAGCCCAACAAAATTGGTTATTCAGTAATTCCCACGGGTGAAACTCCACTTCCATTCACGGATACAAAGAGACAACAACAATACCACGTGTTCTGACTGCAATTTTAACTTAACACACCTTTTCAGCTCACTCACTCTGTTCATTTTACAGTATGTCTGCAGATAACTGCTGAGTATGTTTTGCATCCATAGGTGAGTGCACATTCAATCTATTCAAATACTGTATTTACCACATTGCCAGCACACATGTATTGCATCACAAATGATGAACCAGCAGATGCAACTGCACAGACACTTAGCAATGTGCCACACAATTGGTGCAACAATGATGAGTCACCATTTGGCCTTTGTGGGACACTTGCAGCATTTACATTTCCAAGCAAGCCTCAAAATGAAGATGACTCTAACAGCGGACTTCACCCCACCCTTCAAAACATGTATTTTCCAATGGTTGTTATGAACTTGTTCATATTCACATTTACTTTTCATTTTAACCTTCACTTCTCACACCACTTCACTCCCTTTTCTCTAGAAGTTACGTGACATCTCTCACAATCACGTGATCCCTTTCCGCTCTGCTCCCTTTCTCATCATGTGATGATTCCCATGGTTATCTGACCTGTCATCTGACATTCCACTCTTTAGCTATCCCTCCTTCCCCATTGGCTGCCACTATAATCTTTCATCTCCATTGTCTTCTCACACCCATCTCCTTATAGTCATATTCCCTCACACAGTCAGTCCCTTATCGCATACCATGACATATCATTCCTCCCACACTACTCTTCTATTTCCCGCCATCACCTTCCTACTTACCAATCTCTCTCACAATACATCATAACCCTTAGCCCTCATTTACCTTATTTAGTTAGAGTAACTGTCCATTCCTTGGTCTGTGCGCCTATGGCACTACTATATGATATAGCACCTAGAAGATCTCGGTAGCTCCCACTACAGTGAGTCTAGAAGAAGCAGACTACAAGATATCCCCACTTTGGGATTTACAAACTCCATGAGTTCATGCTTTCACATCATCATACGCTTATCCCTTTTGTTCATCCTCAGGATCAGTTCCTTGTCGATCACCTCTCATAAGTCCATTAGGTGTTAGACTCACAACAATGGTTCCATACAATGACAACTCAGCTGCCATTGGCCTGCAAGAATTGCTCATGAACATGAAATCTCTGACACTTGCTGAAGACAATGTGGCAATGGCTCCAATGAGATGGTCTCTGCCCTGTATGCCCCTGCCAATTGAGGACAATCTGATGGAGTTGGAATTGTCAGGTGAGTCAACATTGCCATCCCATTGTATGTCGGCTTTGCTAAAATGATTGCAGATGTTTCAACATATCTGGAACAGCATGCTATCCTGCATAGGCCCTCTCCCTACCAAAGGATGTCCCTATGACTATCAGGAGTGTCCCTCTCTCTATCAAAGGGCATCCCTCCCACTACCAGGGGCATCCCTCTCACTACCAGGGGGCATTCCTCTCACTACCACAGGGCATTCCTCTCCCTACAAGAGGACATTCCTGCATTTCTCTCACTGGCAGAGTCTGACTACCTGAAGGCATCCACATTAATAATGCAAAAAGCACATTGGCAGTATCATTGGCTAGTATAGAGAGATGCCCTCAGATAGTCGGAGGTACCCTGTATCACTGCAAGGGATGATCATGCTCTGCTACAGTGTCAATGGTTCCAGTATTGTATTCTAGATAACTGAGAGACATGGGCCACCTTGTATTACTAGGAGGAACATCTAGTATTACTCAGACTGGCAGTCAGAGGGATGCCCTGTGCAGTGTCAATGGTTCCAGTATTGTAATCTAGATAACAGAGAGACATGGGGCACCCTGTATTACTAGGAGGAACATCCAGTATTACTCAGACTGGCAGTTAGAGGGAAACCCTGTGTGTTATGAATTCATTCATAATCACATTTCTTTTCATTTTACACTTTAACTTCTAACCCCGCTTCATTCCATTTCACCATAGAAGTCATGTGACTACTTCCACGATCACGTGATACCCCTTTCATTCTTCTTCTTTCTCATCATGTGATCTTTCTCATGGTCATCTGACCAGTCACCTGATGCTTACCATCTTTAGCTCCTTCCCTATTGGCTGCCACCATATCTCTTCATCTCTGCTATCTTCTCACCTTATCATCCAATAGCCACACTTCCTCTTATGGTACAGCTTCTGACCGCATCCCATGACATATATCCTATTCCCACTCCACTCTTCTATTCCTGCACTTACCTTCTTTCTTACTAACCGCTCACACAATATGTCATAACCCTTAGCCCTCCTTTACCATATTTAGTTAGAGTACACTGTCTGTTCTTTGGTCCGTGCACCTGTGGCACTACTATTTAATACATCCCTAGACGACCTTAGAACCCCAGTTCTAAGATAGTTGTCTAGGTCTTGGATACTCACCTTGAGAGTCAGCCAGTAAAGTATTTCAGATCTTGGTGCTTCCCAGCACAGTGAGTCTAGAAGAAAGGTAGACAACAAGATATCCTCTTTAGGATTTAACTCCACGAGTTCACGCTTTATTCATATCATTTATGCTCATCCTCTTCTCCATTCAGATCAGTTCCTCATCTCAACCCTATCATAGTCCATTTAGGTTTAGACTCACAACACTGTGGTAGTCAAAGGAATGTCATTTGGAGGGAGAGGGATGCCCTCTACCTCTGATAGTCAGAGGGACACTCTTTTGATAAGGAGAGAGATGCCCTGTGATAGTCAAAGAAATGCCCTCTGGCAGTTCTAGGGATGCCCTCCATTACTTAGAGGGCAGCCTTGTTGCTAGTGAATGGGCATCAATAACAATCACACATTATATACATTAGCTGTTGCATTATATCTACTACAATCCACAGTATTGAAATTAGAGCACAACAGAGATGTATCAGCAAGCACAAGGAATATAAAGCAATCTGAAAATTCATCATCGTATTGTGCTGTCATAACCCATACAAACAGTTAAGTCCAACTCCAGTCCTCTGGACTCTTTCCAATATTGTCCATATGAACTCTGGCATGTTCTCATCAGAGATGCAACTCCTGACCCCTGGACTCAGTACATATGTAGAATACTTCCGAAAATACTATATCCACTTTTGTATTAGTCCTGCTTCTTCCTTACCTCTAAACCAGTATTTTGCTTAGGAGCACAGCTCCGGCAATCCCTGTGTTCTGGAGATACTGTACATACTTACAAACCCTTATGACCTCCATTACTAATCCCCATCCTCCATTATATATAAACCTCCATACTCCTCTGTAATTCCCTTAGTTCAAATATCAAATAAGATAAACTCCTCTCCTCCAACTGAGCCTTGATGGCTCTCCTCTGATCCCCTCTCTCAACTTAGCATCCTCGATGCTTCAAGTCCTTACCTCCAACCCTCTCTGAAATCTGGGACAACCAGACTTTGACAAGGGCGCACAACATATGGTGAAGCCAAAGTCCCATTCGAGCCTAAGTAACTCCACTCCTTTGGAGTTCCCTTTAGAGTTTGCCCAGTCTCAACAGTATATTTGAACTCCTACTTGTCACAGTCCCTAACTCCCATGGCTATGTGTACTACCAGATCTCGCACTCATGCCTTAGGCATGAATTGCCCCCCATCTCCACATTATAATCCCTTAAGCTTTTTTGGAAGCAGTCAATGAGGTCCAGAACTCATTGACCAATTCTAAGGCTTCTCTGCCAGACATACATTCACATCCATCTCTCAAGGGCATCCTTTCCCAGAGTCCCCTACTCCTGGAGGCCGCATTGTTGAGCTTAATGAAGAAGAAGAAGATGCCAAGGCCTCTTCTGACAGCAGCTGACACTCAACTCAAAGGACATCTTCCTTCTGGACTCCAAACACCGGTAATGCTCCAGAAGCTCCAGGCTTCCCAGGAGACAACCCTGATAATGATCCAGATGATAGCGGTGATGATCCCAAGTTCCATATAGACAACTGTTAAATCCATGCACTCCGGTGTAACTCCGGATTCTCGGAGCTACTAAGGGGGCGGGACTTGGCTTCACTGTGTGTGGTGCACCCTTGCCAATAGTCTCGTGGTCCTGATTTACAAGGGAGTTCGGAGCGGTA
>JBBPRX010000507.1:0-14441 GCA_038093195.1 Boletus fagicola | reverse complement strand
CTTGGGGTACACAGACGCGTCACAGACTCTGAGACCGAGGGCACCCCGGACTCTCAACTGCGTGTCCAGGACGGCGGCCGGGTTGTCCGCTTTGCCCATGGTGCAGGTTCCAAACGGATGGTAGAGAGTCTCCACCCTGTTCCTGATGATTTCGCCGAGCTCTTTGTCGCTCAGCCGGTCAAAGTGGTGGTCGAGGAGCGGGTGGGTGGAGCCGACGTCGGTGATCTTTGTAAGAGGAGCTGTATGGGCGATCTTGTATGCCGCACGGACACCACGAATCAGCACATCGAGATCATGCCGAGTGGCGAGGTAGCTGAGGATGTTTGTGAGCGATGGGGGTACGAAAACGGAACCAAGACTGACTTTGGATCGATAAGGGGGTCGTCCCAAGGGTCTGCGGACTTGAGTTGAATGCTACCAACGCTCGTCGGGCTGAGGACGGGGTCGGTATTGGACGCATCGGAGAAGGAAAGATACTTGCCGCAAGAGTGTGGTTAAGATCGTATATCCATGCAACCCGGGTTCCAATGCCATGTTGTGGTTCTCGATAGCGGTGGGGGCAATGATGAGCTCGATATCAGGTGCGGTTGGAGCGGAGGTGCTGTCCTCGATGTCATTGTTGTATTCCGCAGGAGGGAACAATTTTTGGTCGTCCGTTCGGAAGAAGGCGACGGCTTCTCCAACCTAAGTCGAGTTAGCAACCTCGTAAAAAGCGTGCAGGAAAGGGGAACCAACGTTGGTAGAGAGGGGACCTGTTCCAAACATCTTGTATTGCGCAACTCCTTTCAAGAGCTTGAAAGTACTGGACAAGTCGTATGGAACCGTGTAGTTGATGGAGACACCGAGCTTGTCTTTGAGACGCAAGTTGAACACAGGGTGGTCAGTGAGATTAGCGCCTACGCCGGGGGAATCGATGAGGACGGGGATGTCGTGTTTCTTGAGGAGAGATGCAGGACCGATACCGGAGAGCATGAGGATCTGGGGAGTGTGAACTGCACCACCACTGTGGAACATTGAGGGATGGGGTGCATGGAGAGGTGAGGGACATACCAAACGATGACTTCCTTGCGCGCCCTCGCACGGAAGCGGGGTGCACGCTGCTTTGAGTTGGTAAACTCGACGGCGACGGCACGTGGGGCACCTGAGAAAGAATCAAATACGATCTTTGTGACGCGGGCAAGCGTGACGATTTTGAGATTGGGCCTGGCAAGGACCTGAGGTGTAAGGTAGGCTGATTCGGCAGACACACGTTGTCCGTGACTGTCGATATAAGTCACTGGGGGACGGTGAGCGAGTGGCGAGCAGACAGAAATGGTACTCACTGATCTATTGGGGAGAGATGATGGGCGATCAGGATTAGAGGGGACTAGGACGCACCTTGTTGGTTCCAAGTGTTCCGTTTGAGGTGGCAAAGTCGGGACTGAAGGGGACGCCTACATTGACAGCGGCGTCGACGAAGAGGGGGCTTCCCTCCCAAATGTGGGCATGATAGCCGACGGTGACTGGGCCGTGTGAACCACGGAGAGCAGCATCGATGTGTGGGAACCTGGGATCTGGGGTATAATTTTCAAACTTGCGGAAGTAACTGCGGGGTGATAAGCGTGGAAAGAAAGTGGGACCGAGGGATGCATACGTTTCAAAGTTTTTCCAGGACCAAGAGTCATCGCCGATGATAGTGGCGAACTCGTCATAGTCGGAGGGTGCGCCGTAATGAGCCCTGATGAGAGGTGAGGATAGGAATGAGTGAGTGAGTGAAAGGACATGCATCTGGGCGTTTATGGCAGAGCCTTGAGGAAGCGATTAGGGAGGAGACGGGAAAAGAAGAGGATACATACATCCACCGAGGAGACGGGCTAGTAGCTATGAGCAGGGAAAAGGGGGGGAGAGAGATGGCGGACGTACCGCGAGGCCAGAATTTCTTCTTGTTGGCGGCATGCTGCTGGGGCTCTGTGTAGAAGTTGTAGTCGTGCGGACCACGAAAGAGCTTTGGAAATGCGGCGGGTATTCTGCTCTTTGTGAGGGCATTTCCACTGCGGGGGACATCGGGGAGAGGCGGGAGATGGGGAGGATGGGACGGACCTTTGACCAGCCTCGATGAGGAGGACGCGCATGTCTGGGCGCTCAGAGAGACGTGCGGCGAGGACACAGCCGGCGGTGCCTGGGGGGGACAAGGATGAGGCCTATGAGGCGGGGTGGATGGGAGAGGAGGGTGCGCACCTCCGCCGACGATGACAAAGTCATACTCGTCATATTCGGCACAGTCGACGTTGCGGGCGACGTGGGCATAGTCGGTGAGAAGCGGGGTCGGTGCACGGGCCCGGGCTGACCTGAGGAGGAAGGCGGCGACGACGGCGAGGGCGGCGAGGGACGGGGGGGAGATGCGGCGCGTGACGTATGCGATGCTCTGGAGGATATCGTTCATGGTGGGACGGATCTGGGAGTGTGGCTGTGTCGGCCGTGCCATTCCTCGTCTCGTCCGCGCACGAGCTATTATCGACACCCCCCCCGCCGAGATGGTGCCCGACAATCCACCCTCGAAAGCGTCCCTTCTGAAATGGTGGTCTCAATTCACACACGCCCAGAAATCCAAGAAACACCCAGAATACAATAAACGTATGTCCCCCTCTCCGCTCCCCTTCGCCGCCTCACCCCTCCAAAGCGCCCTCCCCCGAGCACCATCCCGTCTTTGGAAAGCCTCTCAAGGACTCCCTCAGACGTGCCAGCGTGCAAATATCCACCGCCAATGCCAACGGCGACCTCTACGTGTGGGGCTACATCCCCGTCGTCGTCGCAAAGTGGTCCGTCCCTGTCCCCTCTCTCCCCCGCCTCACTCACCCCTCCCAGCGGTCTCTATCTCAAGGAAAACGGTACGTCTCCGTCCTCATTCACAGCACCTCCATTCACCCCCCGCAGCTACCGAGGTCGCAGGCACTTTCCGTGTAAACGGTTCCGCCAAACGCATGCGCGAGCTCCAGGCCGCCTTTGAGGCTCCCCCTCGCGTGCGTAGTCCTCTCCCCGGCCCGCACCTTCCATTCACGCGTTCCCTAGTACGGAAAATCCCTCGACTGGAAGAACGAACACTACACAGCCCACGACGTCGCCAGCGTCTTTCGACGATATCTCACTCAGATGCCCGTAAGTTCCGCCCGTAAAACTTCTCCACCCCTCCCCCTATCTCTCCCCCCGCCAGGAACCTGTCATCCCCCACGACATGTACCACGACGTGAGTCCTCTCTCTCCTCCCTCTTCACATCCCTCATCCCTTCCTCAAGTTCCGCGACGTCCTCGGTTAGTACCCTCGCTCCATTCCCCATCTCGTCTCCACCCCTAATCCCCCCATTAGCAAGGCAACCGTTCAACCATGACAACGTCGTAGCCACCTACAGGCACTTGATCTCCCGCATGCCCAGAGCCAATCAATACCTCCTCCTCTATGTCCTCGACCTCTTGTCCGTCTTTGCACGCAAGTCAGACAAGAATCTCATGACAGCTGCCAGTCCGTCCTTTCCTCTTCTCGTCTCCCCTTTCCTCACCCCTCCCCTCCCCAGATCTCGCCGTCATCTTTCGTCCCGGCCTCATCTCTCACCCCAATCACGAGCTTTCCCCCGGCGAACATCAGCTCAGCCAAAAGGTCCTCGAGTTTCTCATCGATCAGCAGGATTGCTTCTTGCTCGACATACCACCCCCACCACGCTCAGATCCTTCCTCCTCATGGCGTCCACCACCCCGCCCTGTCCCTCATCCTTCACACGACCCAGACGATCCCGATCTTGTCTTACCCAGCTCCGATGACGAACATCCATCCACAGGTGGGTGGAAGCTCGTCGGAAAAGACAACCGACGCATCTCCCGCCGGCGCACAACGCACGAGCCTCTCGGTGGGTTACCCTCCTCTGCGCCACCGCGCCTTACCCTTCCTCGTCGCTGAACACCGACTCTTTTCCCTTGTACTCCCCCACGGAAACGTTGTCATTCTTCATCTCTTGCTTCCATTTCTGATGGGATCGGCCCACATGTTACAGATTCCCTTGATCGCTCAGAAACACCACAGGGTTCGACTCAGCCCTCTCCTGTTGCCGAATGGCCTTTATCCAACCCAGGCAGTCCAACATCGGCCTCCCTTAATCGCAGTCGAACCCTGCCATCCCGGCGAAGTGACGGCGACGATGACAGGCACCGCTTGAGGCTGTTGAGAAAGCAAAGACCACATACACCTCTTCCGGAGGGACTTTCCCCGGGGGCCAACATGAGCACCTAGCACCTCGGTTCCGGAAACAGGGCAACAAAAAGACGATCAATCCCACGAGTGGCCCAGGGTTAGCATGAGCGTGATATTATATCTGATCTGTTGAGGAGGGGTGGAGCGAGTTCCGACATCGCGCTCGCTACTCGAGACTGGCCCTGCCGGCTGTTCGTGTATAGTTTTTTCATCATGACTCTTTGCTAGCTTCTGTGCACGGTGCCATGACTTTTTTTCTTCTTCTTCTTTTTCCTTGCCGTTACTCTTCCACTCGCTATAAGTAGTATAGTATATCGATATCGACAGGGACAGAGGGCAGTATTATATAAATAATGTACAGTTCTAACTTTGGCCATCCGTCGCGAGGGTCACATGCCGAAAGCGACCCCCCAAAATGCGGATTTCGCATCAAAGACATCTTTGGCGTTGCGCAGCAGATCCGAGTCCTCGCGATTGCGTGGGTCAACTCGTTTCTTGGGAACGACGCCACGCTCTCACCGTAGAGCGGTCTCCGAGTCCCAGTCGGTTGGAATGGCTCAGGCTGAACGCCCGCCGCGCGTGGCCACCCGGTTGGCCAGCACTAAATATATATTGAAAAATGTACGCAGGTTATTTCTGGAATATGAACTATGCGAGTGTCGGCGCTGTAATGTCATATATTCATATCCGAATTAGCACCCAAAATATGATCGCGGCCGGTGTTACCATCGTGCCTCTCCCTCTTGTCCTCCTCCACCCTTCCTCCTCCTCCTCCCCTTGCGAAAATGCAGCGCGATAACGACTATATGATGCGCCAGGTGCCATCCTACCGTGACAACCCCGCAATAGCCTCTACCCCGGAAATGCAGGAATATTATGATGCCCCCGTATGTTTGTTTCCCTTCTGAAGCGAATGCCTATATATTAGTATAAATTATATATTCGTTGGAATTCTCCTCACCCTCTCGCTTCTTCTCCTTTGACTACCACATTTCCCTTCCTCAACGCCCAAAACACGCCTACTCACTGCCCCGCAGCCCGTCCACAGCCAACCCGGTATTCACGCTCCTTCACCCTTCCACTCTGTAACAGACCTTTCCAACCCAAATTTTCGAAACGCGCAACCCTCTGCGTTCGCTGAAGCGCCCTACATGCCGACTTCAAACCCTTATGAGAATCTGGAGGTTCCTCACAATAGCGACTGGCTTGAGAAGACTCAAAAGTCCAACAAACGGTCCAAGTTCATTGTCAGTACTGCCTCTCTGTCGTCACCTAGACTTACATGGCGACCCACTATCCCAGGTCATTGGCTCCGTCCTCACCCTCGCTATTCTTATCGCAGTCGGTGTCACCCTCGGTGTCGTGCTCTCGAAAAAGAACAGCAGCTCTGCGTCGACTAGTGCGCCTGTAGGCACGAACCCGAATGACCCCAGCAACTTCCAGAAGAACCCTGCTTTGACGCAGATGTTCTGGGGTGTCGCGTACACTCCCGTTGGCGCTCAACTACCAAACTGTGGAGCAACCCTTGGCGAGTCAACGCCTCTTTTTTTTTTTTCCCGTGATGCATGCTTAATCATCGACAGATTCTGTCGTTGAGGACATACAGGTACTTTACGTGGTATATTTGTTCTTTTAGCATTCGACTCACACTTCTCAAGCTCATGTCTCAAATCACGACCAACATTCGTCTCTACGGTGCAGACTGTAACCAGTCCTCACTCGTGCTTGCCGCCATCCAAGAAACCAAGGTCAATATGAGTGTATGGCTCGGAAATTACCCTGCGTACAATGACAATGGAACTGCCTATGAGCGTCAGAAGGGAGAGATCCAGACTGCGCTCCAGCAGTATGGTGCTGCCAACGTTGCTGGTGTAACTGTCGGGAATGAATTCATCCTGGAGTAGGTGTTTCTGCGATAGCGTCCATCACGTCCCTTATCTTGGCCAAATAGTTATATCACCTACGCAGGTCAAACTGACCCTAACGGTTCCGCTGGAAACGCAGGCAGGTTTCTGTCATGGCCGCAATTTATGCGTTCCACCTAACATCGCATCTTAGCTGCCAATATGCTTATTCCATGGATCCAAGACACTCGTAACATGCTTTCCTCGTTGAACTTGGGAAAGACTATACCCGTTGGTAATGCTGATGCAGGAAGCTACTTCAACACGCTAGTGCTTGAAGCGGTCGACTACGGCATGTCCAATGTTCACCCGTGGTTTGCGAACCAGAGCATTGAGAATGCTGCCGGATGGACCTATGACTTTTTCCAGCAGACGAATGTCCAGTTTGCCGAAACCCTTTCCAACAAGCCTCACATGTACATTGCGGAGACTGGTTGGCCAACGGTATATGACCTCTTGAGCTGACCACACAATACTGTGCTGAACCTCGCTTGGTCAGGGTACGTCGACATTCAACTACAACCCGAATGATGGCCCGTCGAACGCTTCCGTCGCCAACTTGCAGGTACGTTTATTCGAATTGTTAGTTCAGTTGACAGTACTCAGTCGCTTTCAGTACTTCATCGACACGTTTGCTTGTCAAGGCGAGTGCTATTTTTGAAGAGATTCACATTTGGAGTGCGACTGATCCCACTGTGTAGCAACCCAAAACGGCACGCAATACTTTTTCTTTGAGGTGTGTTTCCGCTTTTTTTTTTTTTTTTTTTTTTTTGAAACACTGGCTCACCGTACTGTAGTACAACGACCAGGCATGGCAGGTGTGTATCCATGTCCTCGACATCAACGGCGAGAGAGTACTCATGTCATATTTCAGGCTGCGCAGTATGGTGGTGTCGAGGTAACTGTGTTTTGATGTCAGTTTGATAGCAACGACTTACATGACGTTGACAGGGTTACTGGGGTTTGTTTGACGGGAAGTATGTCTCACCTGATGATCATGCCCCGTTAAAACATTTGATGAACAATGTTTTTGTAGCAAAAACTTCAAGAATCTCACCCTGCACTCCTGTTGAACCTGCTTAATCGGGTTAATGCAACATCCTTTTCCAGCGGACCTGCCCTTGGATGTGTTATCTGTAACCCAGTCTATGCATCCTCTCTTGATTCTTTCTTTGTATCTAATTGGACATGTATTTTGTTCTACTCTCACGGATCTTGGGCTCTCCACACCTCATCCTATGATCCCTATGTTTCGATTATTTTACCGTCCCGTCCTCGGTCCATACCCGTCGAGATTTGGACCGTGATGCTCACGCGGCGCTACCGCTGCATTGAGACGACGATGGAGAAACGGCCCCCTGAAATACCATTTAGATCTTGTGATGCGTTTCATTCCATGGACACCTTTGTTCCGCTGGCAAGGACCTTTAGCGACGTAGATGTAGATAAAAAGAAACAGAGCTCAGAGGGCCTTTTTTTCGGCGATGAAATGTGTGCAAGCGTCGTTCCAGACTGCCGATCGGCTCATGTTCACGCTGAGCGCTGAACTCGTCGGGAATCTGCATTCCGTACATATCTGCACAGGCTTGACAGCCCAAGTGTCCGATCGGTCCAACGCAGACCTGTCCTGGAACTTGGAAGAGACTCATTGATCAAGGGACCGTGACGCTCAAACATTTGTCGACAGGGCTTTTTCAAATCAAATCAAAAACACTTGTGCCATGCGAGACAGCTATCATCGGTTGCTACGCGATACCTTATGCAAGAGATGGGCCTAATGGCACGTCTCATACATAGGGGTGACAAGGCTGCGCCGCTGATGTTTTTTTTTTTCTGTTCATTCAATGGCAAAAAAAAAGAAAAAGAGGAATGCATCAGCCGGGAGTCGAACCCGGAGCTAGGCCATGGGAAGACCCAATGTTACCGCTACACCACTAATGCGCTGACGGGGTGGTGACGAGAGGGACAGTCCCCTATCAATTGTGATTCTTTGTCTGGGCACTTGAGAAGTCGCGTGCAGAGCTCAAACCTCTGTTGCGGGGATGTCAAAAGCCATAAAAGTTGATTTGCCGTCTCGACTGAAGAAAGCATTAGTGGTGTAGCGGTAACATTGGGTCTTCCCATGGCCTAGCTCCGGGTTCGACTCCCGGCTGATGCATTGTTTTTGCTTCTCCCTCTATACCTGATACGGGGTTTGTGCGCTCTTAAGTGGAGCTTGGGGCTTGTGACAGCAACTACTGTATTACCTTTATGTGAATTGATTAGACGACGTTTTCAAGTGCATCTGAGCGAGCACGTACTGAATAGACATGACACCAGGCTCCTATTGGGCAGGCTACCTCAGAGGTTGATCGCCTCACTTGCAAGACGAGAGGTCGTGATGATGACGGCGACGGAAGGAACGTGTGCCCTGGATCTTCCAAGTCATATATTCGTCAGCATGTTGGACAGGGCAATCTCACAAGAAAAAAAAAGAAAAAGGAAACGATGTGCGATAGTCAAAAGATAAAAAAAAATGCGTCGTCAAGCCAGCTCTCCCTCGCTCCGCTCCTTTTCAACCTCCCAAATCTCTCTCACACCCTCTCTGAACCAGACCACGTTCCATTCTACGAGGCCCCTCCTCATTTCGAATACGGCCGTGGGCAACGAGGCGACGAGTGCCAGGTGAGGCGTGACGAGGTGGTAGGTGAGCGTGGCGGGTTGGGACGGCGACAAAGACACTGATGCGGATGGGTAAAACGGGGCCTTGGTATTCAACTTGAGAGCGTCGGGGGTGTCGACCTGAGGGAGGAGGTTAGGAGGAGAAGAAGCTGCGGTGGTGGTGGATCGTACAACCGTCGAGGAGGACGGGTCAGGCGGCGTGTTGGATCTGATGCGTGTTTTTTTGAGGTGAGTGAGGTCGTGGCTGTTTAAGTATGAAAGCGTTCCATACTTGTACAATGGCCCGAACGAGTTGAGCATTTGCAGGTAATCACAGCAGAGGTTGTGTGTCGCTTGGTCGACGGGAGAGGCGTCGGTCGCTACGTAGAGTTTGCTTGTTGTATCGAATAGGAATGCTTTTGGTGATGAGGTGTTCTTGAAATGGCGATTTAGAACCTAGACACGGGAAAACCCGACGCTTTGTGGGGGAGACTTACAGCGCAAAAGACATTAAGTAAATTTTCGAGGTAAGGTAAAGAGTCGATAAGCTTGTGGATGACGCGCGAAAAGGCTTCTTGGAGTGAATAATCATAGACGGACGTCAGGTGGAAATTCAGTGGGATTTGTTCGTATTCGGGTGATTCGTCTGCCAGTCGATCCATGACGCGCTCGTGGATCTGTCGAAAGTTCTCTGTCTCGACGTCACCGAATTGATCATTTCGGGTGGACGGAGAACCCTACCAATCTTGTCGTCCTCCTGTAGTTTCTCTGCTTTGTGTACGAAGACCTCGAGGTTTATGTTTGGGTTGACTTGGCATGCGGCGACGATGAACTCGACAAGCTTGACCACGGGCTGTTGGTAAAGATCCTGTGCAAATATGAGCTTGTTCTTAATGAGCGACGACATGCTCACTCGAATGTCAATGACGAACACGATGCTCGAAAACTCGGAGAGAGGAGCCCCTAGCGTATCGACTGTGATGTTTCCAGGACAGTCCCATATCTCGAGCGGAATGAGAGTGCTGCACGAGGATGTTTGTGAAGAGTGAAAAGACGGGCGTCGAGCGGTGGATGACTCACTCGAACGGGTACTTCGTGACGCGCATTGTAGGTTCGAGGTAGAACGTTTGCTTTGACGGCAAGTTCTTGAACAGTACTTGCAAGATGGACGTCTTGCCACTCCTGCGGAATCATGTTCAATATGTAATCGTACCAGAGGAGATACTTTTGTGAGAGGAACCTTCTGGTACCCAAGAGAAGAATCTTTGATCGATGTGATGGGTCATTTTGCTGTGGATTTGCGAGCTTGAGATGAGACTCTTGCTGTTGCTGAGGGGGACCCATTTGGTCAACTGGTTCGTGAACTCTACGGTATGGGTGTATCTACACCGCCACATATTTACTCGATTGGCTACACCTTCAAGGCTACCGATACGTTAGCTGAGGGTCTTGTCGACAAGGAAAATACGCTCGTTCTGGTGCCACAACGCCCGTACGTTGCGCAAGGTCGATCGCAAGATACTCGTGCGGAGACTAGATAGACGTTGAAGTATTTCTTCCCACGGCTGGCAGTTGCACGTTTCAGACCTAAACTTGCCATTGGCACCAGGTAATATCAAGTGCAGTGACTGTTCCTGGCCACTGCTTCTCTCTCCCTCGGTCATTCGTTATCCCCCTCTTCTACGAATTTTGTTCACGTTTTCGCCGTAATGAAGTTTGGTAGGAAGATCACGGTACGCCCTCTCGATTTATCGACTTCCATCATTCGTGCAAATGCGTCCGTGTCGTAGGCGAGCCTCTACGACGAATGGAAGCCATTTTACATCGACTACAACCTTCTTAAACGGGAG
The DNA here is from genome assembly GCA_038093195.1 of Boletus fagicola. Lineage (NCBI taxonomy): Eukaryota > Fungi > Basidiomycota > Agaricomycetes > Boletales > Boletaceae > Boletus > Boletus fagicola. The sequence goes on along the minus strand of JBBPRX010000507.1, from coordinate 3,828 downwards.
CTCAAGGTTTCGGACCTTTCATTGCACAGTTCAATTCTTCTTTAACCGCCCCGCCTAGGTTCGCACCACGTCCCATGATTGGGACGACAAGGATGAACGCGAATTCACTGCCATGCTCAACAGAGAGCTGGACAAGATCCATGATTTCCAGAAGGAGAAGGTTGTTGATGACACGGCGTCAATCATTCCAACGTCACTCACGTTACAACGTTGACAGACCTCGGAACTCTCCCGCCGTATTCGTGATGCCGAACGCGACGTGAAACGCCTCGTGGTTCAGCAGGACTCTCAGTCATCGTCCGAACCGTCTCCGATTGCATCCAGCGATCCCGAGTCTCTTCACCCGCGTACTTCCGATTACGGTCCCGATGAAGGCTCTGACGACGAAGACGACCTCGAAGGAGGTGGTGATTCCTATGACGAACTTGAAGATCTTTTCCACGGATTAGAAGTGGAAGTGGCCACGCTCGTCGCAGATGTACATGATCTCGCCTTGTACACAAAACTTAATATCACAGGCTTTCTAAAAATCTTAAAGGTTCGTGTCGTCATCCAGTCACACGTCTCCGGTTCTGATGAGACTCTAGAAACATGACGTTGGTTGCATTTTGCAAGGCTATGTGCCAGTACACTGATTTCGTTCTCAGAAACAAACGAATATGCCACTCAAACCTACATTTATTCAAGATTACTTGGAAGAACGACCGTTTTACAAATATAATTGGGATGCCCTCATCGTGAAGCTTTCGAAACTGTACAACCTTGTCCGCACGCGCGGCCACCCCGTCGTGGGCGATTCTAGTGCGGGTGGTAACCAGAGTGCGTTCGTTCGACAGACGACGAAATACTGGGTAACAAGTTCTACTTCTTCTTGAACGTCGTCTCACCCATTACCAGGTGCACCCCGATAATCTTGTTCCACTTAAACTAGCCATTTTGAAACACCTGCCCGTGCTTGGTTTGTCCCGTTTTCGCAATGACAGTCTTTGCGAATCTAACCTCGATCGTGGCTGACAGTATTCAATGCGGAGAAAGAATTCGAACCCAAGGATGCAGGTAATTTGCCGAGTTCTCTTGACGTTATCTAATCTCACGAGCTGGAATAGCAATCACATCTATATACTTTGACAATGAAGACTTGGATCTCTATCTTGGTCGGCTCGAAAAGACTGAGGGTGCTGAAGCAATCCGTCTGCGGTGGTACGGGGATACCGACGTAAAGACCGTAAGTCTGTAGAGCACAAATCACCCCACATTTGATGACATTTCATTGACAGATTTTTGTGGAACGTAAAACTCACCGAGAAGATTGGACTGGAGAAAAATCGGTCAAAGCCCGTTTTCCCATCAAGGAGCGCCTAGTAAACGCGTTCTTGCTAGGAGAATATACCGTGGATGCTGAAATGCAAACCTTGGCCGACAGCGGCAAGAAAAGTCAGAGCGAAGTCGATGCGATCATTCAGCTGGCCAGCGAGGTGCAATATCGCATCTTGACCCGCAAGCTTGTTCCTGGTGAGGCGCCTTCCGAGTATGTACTTCTACGTTGTCGATGACAGGTCTCTAGTCATACGGACCTTTTACAATCGAACTGCGTTCCAGTTACCGGGTGATGCTCGTGTACGGATATCTCTTGATACCGAGCTCACCATGGTCAGAGAAGACAATTGGGATGCGCGTGCACGCTCGGGAGACAATTGGCGGCGCACTGACATTGGGATCGATTATCCCTTTGACCAGGTGCCCGCTGAAGACAAGGAACCGTTCAAATATGGTGTCCTGGAAGTCAAACTGCAGACGCAGTTTGGCCAACAACCTCCCAAGTGGGTGACGGATCTAGTCCAATCCCACCTAGTGGAAGCTGTTCCCAAGTTCAGGTCAGTTGATAGCCGAATTCACTTATCCCCGTAGCTCATGCAGGTGTAGTAAATTCATACATGGATGCGCTACCCTACTTCCTCACCGAACAGACCTTATTCCGTTCTGGCTTCCGCAGAGTAAGTTGCGAAGGAAACGTAAGATAGGAAGCGACTTAGTGAATTGTCTTCTGTAGTGGACACCGACATCCTGAAGCCTAGCACTGGTTATTTGACGGTAGAGCGACCTCAAGCCTCGTCTTCGAGGGCGTCCTTGGAGCAAGGGCCGTCCGGTGACACGACACCATCTCAAATATACGCTGAGCCGGTCTCCGAAGGGGAAGAGGACGAAGCCATGGACCTGGCACCAGCAAGGGATGAAGAGAGACGTACAGGTCTTCCTCACGTGGATATCGCAGCGGCCATTGCGTATCGCGAGACATCTCTCAAGGAACGTTGCTATAGTGGATCGAACAGTCCAGGTCCATCCTCGAGAAGAGAGCAAGAGGTTGACGAACACACCCCGTTGTTGGAACAGCACCAGGAGGAAGAGGATGTCTCTGGTCAGCGACGTCCTCAGCAAAAACCGCTGTCTATCAATCCCTTGGCATCATCAACGACATTCGACAAGACATTGAAGGAGCGGTTGAACGGAGCCCAGGATGGTGATAACCGAATGACCCCTCAGTCACCTGAAGCTGAAGGGATCAACGAGGAAGAAATACCAGCACAAGAGAGACTACTCGTCCGTGACTGGACCGCTCCATCTGGCAAGAAGATCGCGGTGCCCGTTCGCATCGAGCCCAAGGTTTATTTCGCCAACGAACGGACGTTCCTTGCAAGTCTTTTCTTTTCTTTTCCCTTACTTCGTTGAACATTCCGTGTCGTTACTGACCCATCGGGGGGGGGGGTTTACAGATGTGGCTAAACTTTGCTGTCCTGATAAGCTCTATCGCGACGACTCTCATCAACTTCGTTCCTGCCGACGATTCCAGAGGGCTTATTTGCGCAGCGCTCTTTACGTTGGCTGCACTCTTCTCCATCGCGTATTCGGCCATCCTCTTTGTGTACCGTGCACTACGCCTTCGAGTGCGCAGTGCGGAAGGACTTTACTACGACAAGTATGGTCCGACCATCTTGTGTTTCGTGCTGTTCACCGCGTTGGCTGTCAATCTCGGATTGCGCCTCTCCGAGATGGCAGAACAGTGAATATTTTGCGGCATGGGACATGGACGTTCAGGTTATCTGGTTTGATGCTTATTCCATACATATATACGCATTATCTTCGTGCCTGGATTCTCAATATCTTGTTCGCGTTTCCTCTCTTGTTGCAATCTTTTCAAGGTATCAAACTACTTGTGAAAAGCTTTTGAATGTATAAAGTTTGTTCATTAGCAGTGGTTGGTTCGGGAACGGTATAATGCATATTGAGGAATAAAAGGATCGTATGCTCGAATATCCAAGCATGAAAAAAATAAATGTGTTCGAGAGCAGGATGGTAACGATGTTGATGGTGACAGCTAGCTGCCCAAGAGCATTCTTGACAGGATCTATACTAGTGAGAGATGAAACCAAGATGCGCATCATTATATGCGGGGAGATTGCTGGACCGAAACACAAGTTCATGGGAACAAATGCAAGGCGAAAGAGAACGACCAACCAAAACGAGTGTACATCCGTCGCAGAGGGTGTGAAATCCTTGGACTTTCTAAATACTTTCGTTCGTCATCCCACTCCCCTTGAACTCGTGACATCCAGCGAACATTTCCCCTCCCCCCCATACGCAGCCATCTAAACGAGGGGAGCGGCTATCGTGGGCCATATCCGTAAGGACTGGGTGAGGCTCTGCCTGTGTTTAACACGCCAGGAATCGGCGTTCTGGATCGATCATCCACGCCTGCATAGCCCATCGCCGCCTGCGGCGCTGGGGAACTACGACCCTGCATATCATATGCCACCTGTGGACCCGGACTCC
>JBBPRX010000506.1:0-14459 GCA_038093195.1 Boletus fagicola | reverse complement strand
GTCCGAATTGGTTTTCATCGTTGTTCATTGAACAGCTTGGTATGAGTGGTACCCCGACTACGCCTACGATTTCTCTGGCATCAGCATCAGTGCTGGTGATGTTATAAAGACCACCGTCACTGCCTACTCTACAACATCTGGTATAGCGGTCATCGAGAACCTGACCACTGGCCAAACCGTTTCGCAGGACCTCACCTCTTCTTATGCTCTTTGCGAGCAGAATGCTGAGTGGATTGTCGAGGACTTTGAGGAGAACGGTGGACTTGTTCCCTTCGCGGACTTTGGCACAGTGACCTTCACTAGCGCCACTGCCTCTGGTCCTAGTGGCACCACCTACACCCCGTCCGGTGCCACCCTGATCGACATTGAGCAGAACGGCCAAGTTCTCACGTCCGTCTCTACCAGCGGAGAGGACGCCACCATCCAGTACGTTTGAACAGCCTGGTGACGGCTTGTCGGTGGTCGCTTTTTGTAGGGAGAAACCGGCGAATTGTGTTCATTTATACCAATAGTGTTGTTTGTGGTTTCCCTGGGAATGTACAAAATGACATGTGTATCACCTGCCACGCAAGCTTGCGAGACGGTAATACTACGCCCTAGCTGCTGGATATCTCCGAGTCTAGACCTGGTCAGTTGATCAGCATCAAATATCTCGGATACATTTCCGCCCCTAGTGGCAAAGTTATCGTCTCTGACCAGAATAAATAGCATGCTACATCAACGTGGAGTGGATTGAATTGGAATATACTACTTTTTTTTACATAACGCAAAAAGGCTTCAAGTCGTAAAACCTGCTCATGTGATTAAGAAAATGCGGTAAGTTGAAAGGAATACAGGAAATCCTGCAATATGGGACAGCACGCAACAACCGGCCAGGCTGAGCCAGCATCTGGTACCTGGAGTGCAGAATGCTGTAAGCTCGGGAGCCTCGGCTAACTGAGAAAGTTGTTGGGTGATCGAGTCGGTGTCACGGATAGGAGTAGCCTGAGTTTACCACGTGGAACACGCTGCACTGGCACCGAACAACGGAGAATCTTCTGGTCAAGCAACTAGTACATGCAGAGCAACAACCGTACGACTATACAACTCTACGATCACTATACATCAAAGTAGTGGCTCAGGATCATGTGGACCCAGCTCAGGTGCAGCGCTAGCTCAAATTATGCACTGCGGGGCATGACGTGAGAACCCCCGGAACACCTCGCTGGATCGTCGCACCCTGCCAGTTCGGATGTACCTCAAAGATACTCACCGTGCCAGCGGGCCCGAAGTTGAGCTTAACGCTTGTTCACCCTGGTACTACCTTGGCACAGCGCGTGATTCACGCGGGTTGTCGGCATCAAACCGGGAAGAGAGCTCAAGCCAGCGGGCCATTCCTCGGGGCCGCCACGTCACCTACGGACTCTTACATTCAGCAAATCTTCCAGGTTTAGGCTCTTGCTTTTGCATGGTTCCACGACGAGGTATTTTTTTTAGGTAAACTCGCTACCGGGCCCACAGCGATTCTATGTACGTGCTCATGGCACAGTTGGGGGCCGCCCACTGGCACTGAATTTGACATCCAGAGATACCATGTGCTGAGCTGCACTTTTGCGGTCTTCTACGGCTAGAACTGTGTTTTTGATCTTCCCATGAACGCCAGAAAATCAATCTGAAGCAAAGATAGAAGCACTTGGTGGTCCGACTCATCACGGACATGTCTTATCGGTCACGGGTGCACAAGGACAAGGATCAGAATGGATTGATGTTCCGGAAGCCATCTGTTTCCCCAGGAAGAGCATACCTCCTAACGTCAGGACATCAGGACATGTGCCAAGCGTATAAAGGTTGCAGGATGCTCCTTCTCCATCTCAGGCTCCCGCTGTATCGACGATCCACAGTTCCCTTGTATTCATCATGGTCTCCAAGTTCGCCCTCCTCAGCAACATTTTGCTCGCCTCTGTGGCTCTGGCCGACATTCCTTCCTCTCGGCTAGAGGCTCGCCTTGCTCGCCGTCGCGAGAACCGCCAGTCGCAACCCATCAACCGTATCGAGTCGCCTGCTGGCGCTGTCTCCAACGTAGAGTACAGCTCCAACTGGGCTGGTGCTGTCTGGGCTGAGGGTGACGTTCGTATCATCCTCGTGGTCCAAGATCATGTTCAATATCATCCTTTTACTAACAGGGAACTTTCACCACTGTCACTGGTACCTTCACCGTCCCCACCCCTTCGGGCAAAAGCGGTGCTGCCTCTGCTTGGGTTGGTATTGACGGTGACACCTGTGCAAACGCCATCCTTCAGACTGGTATCGACTTCACGATCAGTGGCGGAGCAGTTTCGTACGATGGTGAGAGACGTCGAACTTTCAGTCCGAATTGGTTTTCATCGTTGTTCATTGAACAGCTTGGTATGAGTGGTACCCCGACTACGCCTACGATTTCTCTGGCATCAGCATCAGTGCTGGTGATGTTATAAAGACTACTGTCACTGCTTACTCTACGACATCTGGTATAGCGGTCATTGAGAACCTGACCACTGGCCAAACCGTTTCGCAGGACCTCACCTCTTCTTATGCTCTTTGCGAGCAGAATGCTGAGTGGATTGTCGAGGACTTTGAGGAGAATGGTAGACTTGTTCCCTTCGCGGACTTTGGCACCGTGACTTTCACTAGCGCCACTGCCTCTGGCCCTACTACCACCTACACCCCGTCTGGTGCCACCCTGATCGACATTGAGCAGAACGGCAAAGTTCTCACGTCCGTCTCCACCAGTGGAGAGAGTGTCACTATCCAATATGTCTAAACGGGTGACGACGGGTCGGTGGTCGTTTTATGTAGGGAAAGCCAGCGAATTGTGTTCATTTATACCGAATGTATCCTGATAAAATGACATATGTATCACTTGCGATGTAAGCCTGCGAGACGGTAGTACTACGTCCTAGGTGCTGGATATCGATTCTTGACCTGGTCGGTTGATCACACCAAACATTTCCGTGCTTAGTGGCAAAGCTATCATCTCCGACCATAATAAATAGCGGCGTGCTACATCAACGTGGAGTGAATGGAATGACATGCTATAGGAATCAGGATATCGCGTCTCATGGCAAGATCGACGCAACGACAAAACAAACAAGATGGGTTACAAGGGTAAAATAGAAACACGGGAGGGGGAACTTGGCACTGTTACATTAATACATCAGACGGGCCCGAGTAAGACTTCAAGTCATCTACCCACTAGCACGTGGGGTAGTATGCTTGAAGCGGACAACAATGACGGTCACGTTATCATTGGTTTGTCGTGATAATGCGTGCCGAACGAGTGTCTGACTTGCTTCTTGTGCATCTTCAATATTCCTTATCAAGTCAATAGCCCCTTGATCGCCCGTGATATCCCATAACTTTGACGGCATCAGATAGGCAAGCGGGCGTCAAAGAAAGAGTACGTACCCCGTCACATGCCAGAATCAGGAACTCGTCGTCGTCACACAGTTGCGTCTCAGTAGTGTAGGGAGAGCCAACGACAAATTCCTTCATAGAAGAATCGCCCAAAGATCTCGTGACGGCCAGCACACCATTGACGCGTCCACTCATGACAAAACCGCCCGCGTCCGTGATGCGCTTGGCTTCTTGTTTGTCAGAACCTTTGTGATCATACGTCAAGCGCACAGCCTTTCCCGCCCGACAAAGAACCCCTCGCGCGTCGCCTGCATTAGCACTGTAAAGCACGCGTCTGAGTGATGGGGGAGGCGATATCACAGCGGACGTATTTGTGTGGTATGCTGTAGAGGGTGAAGGCGCTGGGGTGCTAGGTGAGAGTGGAAGTGAGCCGCCACCTCCGCCGAGGTTTTTCAAAGCACGCGCAAAGCGACTGGTGGGTGATACGCTCTTGTTTTTTTTGTTTTTCTTGCTGTTCTTGTCAGATCCAGATACTTCTTCACCCGAGTCGCTGACAGGAGATTCGGAGCCACTTCTGGAGCTTTTGGTGTCCTCTGGGCTGGGGGTTGCGGCGGATGGTTGGGTGGCGATCGGAGACGTGAGAAATGATTGTCGGCCATCCGCATCTTCGATACGCAAAAACGCAGTCACAGCTGTGCAGCCCGAGTGAATTTTTCCATCGGATTCTTCACAGAGGCGAGATATACGTCTGTCGACGTTGTGAAATGTCTCGTTAAGGATGTCAGGGATCGTAGTTGACGAGGAGGTGCGTAAGGAGTCAAGAAGGTACTGAAGAAGGATGATGGGGTTAGGCTGTGGTTAGGGTAGAGTTGTGGCATTTACCTCGTGAAAATGTTGGCCGCACCACTCGGCGGCGTGTTTTCCCGCATGACCATCAAATACTGCATAGAATCCTTGTCCTCTGACGCCGGCGAAATCAACGACAAAAGAGTGCGCGTCTTCCATGTACCTGCGCGTGCCCTTGTCCTCGGACACGCCGACCTGGAATGCTGTGTTTCCGACAGAGTGCTGGTTGAGGATCTATGAAATACAGGATGGGGTTATCTCGCATGTCTGGGGATCTGAAGAAACATACCCCGAAGGTGTCAAGACCATCTGCGGTGGTGATCGACTTTGAGCGAGCGTTTGGGGAATCTGAAAAGCGAGGCGTCGCCATGGGGTGGTTGTGGATAGGGAAGAAGAGAGATAAGTGGAGATCGACCACTCAAGTACTCATTATCGATCACGTGCACCGCGACAGAGCTGTAGATTTCAGTGGTGTCGGGTATCTCCGACCAGTCCACCTTCTCCTCCCCCCTTCGTCTGATTGTCCGCCTTTTTCGATACCCTCGGAAACTGTGGATGTCTCAGCAATCCGCCAATGCAAAGCCTTCGTTACAGGGGGTAAAGATAAAGGCAAGGAAAGGTGCAGTCAAAGCCCAGGCAAAGCACGAACCAGCAGGCAAGCATTCCACCCTGTCCACACCACGTATCCACTCTCATCTCCGTCTCCAGTCTTCAGAGACCAACTCTATAAACACCTTGAAATTGTCCCACAAAACGATTTTGATTCCTTTACTGCAAAGCTCATACAAGCTGGATCCACACTCGAATTCTTGAAATATGCAGATGCCCTCTTTGAAATCATCCTCGTCGGCGGCCTCATCCAGCCCGGTGGTTCGTACATGGATGACGGGGCACCTACATCCCCCTTCACCATCTTCAATGCAAAGGACCCTGCATCGGTCGAGGAGCTGAAGAAATACATCGAAGTCCTCAACAAACTCATCCGAAGGTACGCCTGTACCGCATGCTTGATGGTGTTCACACCTCATTGCTGTTAGGTATAAATATCTCCAGAAGCCTCTCGAGGAGCAAACCCTCCCCAGTCTCCTTCAATACATCAACCGCTGGTCCCCCGACCAGCGCGACAAGATCTCCGTCACCATTGGCCTCCTTCTCTCCCAAGGCATCGCTGGCACCGCTTGCCTACAGAGTCTTACCAAGGATCATCTCGTCAAAAACGGTCAGTACCTCGTTCCTTGTGCCATCGATTTGGCCACGTGACCAGCCTACCAGATGCATCTGTCGCCGTCCTCGCCGTCATATTCCGCGCCTACCTGACCGATCAATCGATGGATCATCTTTCTGCTGCTCTCAAGCGCGGCAACATCAAGGATCTCCTTCTCTTCTTCCCCGTAAACCGCCGGGATGCCAAAATTCTTGACGACTTCTTCAGAAAGGAAGGTCTCCCCCAGGTAGCAGAATGGTACACCAAGAAGCAATACGCCCTCGCGAAAGAAGGCATCATAACTGAACTCAAGAGTCTTTCTGGACACGGAGAGTCTGCGGAGGTCGTATGTGTACATTGGTTGGTTTGTCGCTTATGACAACTGATTGGGTCGTCTGGGTCAGATCATTTCAGCGATACAGAGCAAACTAGAGGAGCAATTACTCCCTGATACGGAGTTAATTCAATGTATCTGGCAGGGTCTCATGGCTTCCGTAGATTGGAGTGCTCGGCCGGACCAGATAGAGGGCCTTGCCCTGCGTGAAGTAGGGGTACGCGCCGTATCGGCACCTCGAAGCTCACCGCCAGCTGACTTTCATATGCTGGATAGAAATTCTCCACCATTCTTGAGGCATTCTGCAAAGGGCCAAAGGTCGAGGTTGCCTTGATTAATCAAGTTCAGGTACACTGCTACGAGGATACGCGCATCATGAAGACATTCCCCCAGATCCTCAAGGCATATATCTTATGTTGTATGCACGGCATTGATTCTCATCACATCGTGCACAGGTCTTGTACAACAAGGACTGCATCTCGGACCAGGCCATCATTTATTGGTACCAGAAGGGATCCAAGCCTCAAGGGAGGCAACACTTCCTCAAGAGCACTGAGGCGCTCGTCAAGGCATGATATTGTTTCCACCCTTTTCTCTACCTTCAAAGTCATACTGACGATTACAGTTCCTTCAAGAGCAAGATAGCGACGAAGACGGAGACGAAGACGAGTGAAGGTTTTCATCTTCATCCCGCCACTACTACGCAGCCGTGTACCTATTACGTTCCCAGAATTGCACTCAGAGATATATTTCCCATTCTTCCGAAGTTGTTCAGCCAGAACATGATACATGAAGCATCGACACAAGACCTAGGTACGTACAAACAATGCATCTCATCGAACTTGAGACTGTATATAGACACGGGCGCCACAATCCAGTTTAACGATACAGCACAATACAAGGGGGAATTTCACAAGGTTTGAAAATCAGAGTCTCGTTACAGACATGAATAGGACCGGAAAACAGGGTCCATCTTGCGCCAGAACCGGGGAGCGATCACGCGGCACAAGCGGACGCCCAAGATTGCCTTGTACATAGACATGAAATCGCGCAAGAAAAAAGAGCCGTCAACTCTACTAGTACAAAAGTTAAACAAGGGTTAAGATAATCACCAGGCTTCGGGCATAGATGCAAAGTCCCCGGACCAACCATTTGTTCCATGCATGTTCAAGAAGATGTCATCAGAGCCGTTGATGGGGAGGCCGAGGTCTGTGAGGCTCTAAAACGTGAAGTGGCCAAATGGTGAGGTAAAGCTTCAAGAGTGCCAAGGAGAAATCACACACCTGCTCTTGTATCCATACCGGGATCGTTGAAGGGTTAAACATACCGCGATCACCTGGCCAGGAAAAACCCAGTTCTTCCATCGTCAACGGAGGTGGGCCCACAGCGTGTGTGTCGACGTATGGGCCAACCATACCCTCCGGCAGTAAGGGGGGAGGCAAATTCTGGATTGGCGCGGCGATTCCGGGGAGCATGCCTACTTTGCGGCGGAGGTTTGCAAGCATGATTCGCAGCGTGAGTGCATAACTGGGCGCTCCACGTGTCAGAGAGACGTCTGCGAAGAACAAGCAACCACATAAGCTGACCGTTCCGCTGTTACATCAGATAGTAGTTGCGCCAACTGTTCGACTTGGCTCATTATCGCAGCCAAGTCCAGTTCTGTTGGGAAAAGATTGGCCATCTTAAGTAAGAACAAGCCAGAAAAAGCCAAGGTGACGAGGCTGTCGTGCACAGCATAACGGAGGGAAGCTCTGTAACAGACTTGACTCGGTAGCTGTCGAGATAATTCGAGCAGTGTAACATACCGATACGCGGTAGAGTCCAAAAAGATGGACAAACAGTTGAACGCAGCATCCTTGGCCTGGAAAGCAAGCTCGCGCTGCTCAAATGGCATCTTGTCCCATGATACCCCACGCAGTGCAACACAAACTAGCCAAAGCTTCGCATAATGAAGTTCGCCGGCGAGAATTTTGCGTAACAAAGATTCTTCATCCATGGTCTGACCTAAAGAAGTGTGTGAGCGGAGCTCCACGCATCAGAATAAGTGCCTACGATGTAGTTCATCGCAATCTGCCCACCACTTGTCAAGGGCAACGTTGGCTCTGCGGATGAAGGCAAGAGTGTTGTGGTTGACCTCCCCATTCAGCGGCGCGAGAGTCTCGTATATTTGAGCTATGCGATGATGTCATACAAGATCAATGAAGACAACGAAATGAAACAAACTTTTCTGAGCAATCAACTCGACAAGCGAGACGAGGCGGACATCTGTAGGCGATGCCATAGGATGTGTGAGAAGAAGACGACAGTGCTTGATAGAGCATTCATCTCGTAGAACAATGGGTCGACCAGTCCCCAAGCTCATTCTATGACACAACAATTAGGCTGTGAAGAACAGCCCTGGAAGAAACTTACTGATGATCGAACCAGTACAGACACAACCAGATCCGCGCGGATACAACTAAGATGCTCTCTAGCTGAACTCCGCACCATCAACAAATTTTACGTACCAAGGTCCCGCTCTTCTTCTTCGGAACGCTGTTTTCCCGACTTATCGGCGAGCTTTTCTAGCGCGCGGTGTAAACCAAGATCTAGTGCCATGCGCATCGCATGGCCACTTGGAAGCCATCCGTTTGTACTCCAGGCAGCAAGAAGCAACATCCCTGCAAAGGCAACATTATGGACCACTAAATCTCACGAATGCGAAACTGCTCACCCATCACTGCTTCTTTCCTGACCACAGGACCGAACAGTGAGGATCTGGCAATGCCTTGTGCTTCCTCCAAGCACTTGTAAAACGTGGGACTAAGAGGAGCATTCCCACTACGAATTTTAGAGGCAATGGCGAGAATAGAATCGAAAGTCCACGGGGTACGCTCCAGTAGACTCTCGAACGTATCGTAACTAGGATCAAAAAGTGGAATGAAAAGATGGCACCCAGCAAAAAAACTGTACAAAATCAACACAAGTAAGAGGATGGTCAAGGAAAGCTCACATGTGGTAAAGCTCTCTGGCTTCGATTTCGGAAACGAGCCCCTGAGGAGTAGGCCCGTCAGACTTGTAGGAAAGCCCATGATGATATTTACCTTTTCGATGACGTGTGGGAACGCATTCCTCGGAATTGGTTCTGCTCGTTGCCGTTTCTTCACACTGAAGCCAACTCAGTTGGTAAAAGCAGATCCAATCTGGTTGAAATATGACTCACATGGGGGGAGCGGTAGACGGTGCTGCCGCTGCCTCTGCTGCTGCATTGGCCAACCCTTGAAGAGCCTCGATAGGGGCATTGAGTGTAGCACGTGGGAGTGTGTCCTCGGATTCGTCTTCTGATGATGCTGCAGTGCTTGGGACAATTCCATATGTGGCGTACTTGTGTGGCTGCACGCAAAGTTGGACGGAGTACCTTTGAAAAGCAAACTAGACGTACCGGAGGAGCAAAGCCAGGGAGGGGGGGAAAGCTTCAATGGGAAAACGGATTGGTATTAACACCGGTCCTGAAGATATCCGACCCACCAACTATGAGGGGTATAAGGGGAACCAGCATCACGGCCAGATCCTTGTTTTACATTTGTGGTGTAACCAGGCTGTTGATCGTTGGATTGACTTTGACTTTGTACCGCAGATAGGATGCGATCCAACGAGGATTGCATTCCAATCATCTGACTTTGCATGACCTATGACGCACATTACTGAGAGTCTCTCTAACGATACACTTTGCAAATTACCAAATACTGGCCCTCGAGGCGTGACAGGCGCCTATTTTGACGATTGTCAGTGAGGAGAAGATTTTCTCGATATGAACATACTCCACGCTAGCACCAGATACTGGCTGAACAGTCTTCTTCTCCGGCTTCTCAAAGATGCATGGTGTACCACTTAGCTGACACCGACGACAGGGTGCCTATCCGAAACCGTGCCGGGCCGGCGCGGAAGGTCGGGCCAGTGAGTTAATAGCGGGACGGGGATACAAAGGGCCGTCCAGAGAGCTTACCTCGCCCTCGCATCTGTTTTTTCCCTTTCTGCAAGCGGTGCAGGCCCTGGCACCACGCTTCGGGATGTGCGCAGCAGCCTGCTGGGATGGGGGGTGAGGTGATCCCTCCACGGGTGATTGGGCCATGCCCTGCTGAGAGTTGTTGTTGATTGGCACTATGCTATTCGTCCGACGTCGCTTCGAGGGCACGTCCGAGCTATTTGAGGTTGTGGCGATTGGAGACAATGACATGATAAAAGACGGTACGGCGATTACTGAGGAGACACCCGTTTCAGTAGGAGGCATATTCTTTTCCGACAGTGCTGGACACGTGCGAACGGAAACCAGCTCACACGATCTTCCATCAACACCTTAATGTCGGTAATCTTCGAGTCCTTGGTCGTATCTTGGGAACAATCATCTTTCTGTCGTATCTTTCTCGTATCATTGGAGCCACCTGAACATCTAACGCCATCAAGCGCGCCCCTCGTGATCATTCTTTTCTCTCACACTTCCATACCAGTTCGGTGCTTTATATTGATATATATCTTCTCCTCTATTTATGTGGAAAGACTTGCGCTCCCTTTGCCGTCCCTTGGCGCTCTTTCCGTCTGGTACACTGATTGTTTACGGCAAGCACCCTTCTCCATTGTGTTCATTGACTAACGGCTGAGTGGTTCTTGAAGTCAATATTAATTGGTATAGGTGCTGAGCAGAACGCTAGCGGACGCTCCCGCAGTGTCACGATATTCTCGTGCCAGACCTTGCAAATATTCATAATGCTTCCTGCCCGTCGAATCGTGCCGTATTCTCCCACATGCCAACCGGATCTGGCGCATGTGGTTGAATGCGCACCAATAGGACGGGCCTATCCCCTCGGATTTCTCAGGGGGGCAGGAGCCTCGACGAAAACTACAATTGGGACAACCGAGCTCACCTAATGCTCACGTACAGAGCGGTCCTTTTTGAGCCGAGGGCAAAAGATATTCGAACTTCGCTCCACTCCAACCCTCCAAGCTGGCCTTCCAACATTGGAGGTGGGGTGATGAACATATGCATCAGTCAAACCTTGTCGGTCTCCGTGTTGATGCCACTGAAACACTTGTTCCTGATTTGTCGTTCAAGTCGTCCAAGCAGAACAAGTATCCTTAACACCGCACGCTGGAAGCTTTCAACGACAACTATCTCACACTGTCAGGGGCCCCACTTGAGGCGCAACTTATCATGACGTTATGGCTCCCCAATCCCGGAGTCCCGAGCTGTCTTATTTTATGATGGAACTTTGCGAACTTCACATTTTTATAACCGATTAAAATGTTTAAGAGGCGGCAGGTCACTGTCCCAAACCCGAGACCGAGTGGGCCAAGTTTTTCCCGTTCCGGCATCATGGAGATCGACTTCGATCCGTCCCAAACACGATGAGGAGACGGAGGAAACGGTCAACAGCCTCTTAGAAATGAACTCCCAACTCGAGACTTCTCGTGCATACCTCTCAATGAGAGCCCCCGTCCGTTGCGGTTTCATCCATTGGCCAGGCGCGAATTTGCTTCAACTCGAACATTTGCTTGTGTAACATGCTGTCCTGTCCTACGCATGCAGTATGCGTTGGTTGCCGGATAGCCAGTTTAACAAGGCTCTAGTCAGCAGGTGTGTATAAAAACCAAGTTCCAGCTGTGTGTCGCCATTTATCATGAACCATCTCTAAGCCACTCACCGGAGAGGCTCATCATGAGCGGAAGCCCAGGCCAGATCATGCCTTCCAACCGAGACGAAAGCCCGTATTCGGGGGGAGTCAGGGACATGCAGGAGAGTGTATCCTTATAGTAATCTAATTAGTCTTGTTGACCGGCAGGTTGAACGATACAAGGGCTATTCTGTCTGCAGAAGATGCGAGGAATTTGATACTAAGCGCTAGTTATCACGGTGGAAGTGCTCAGTATTGTCAATGAGATTGTCAACGATAGCCTAGCCAGATACACAGTTGTACAATGTCCTGTTGTATATAACACGACATTCGAACACCGACGTAACCTCGAACACTCCGTGCGCCAGGTCCATTGGAGTCGTTAATGGAGATGGAGTACTGATATCTATGTCAGTGCGAAAAAACGCAGTGTAATTTTGAACGAAAGATCTTGCGTCACGGAGATGTAGTGAGACCTTCCTGAGGCCTTCTCGGTATCACACCCGGTTTACCGAGGGGACGGTGGTGGTGACGTCTCCCATTCTATTGGAACTTCCTCCTCGGTGGGCTGAGTATCATCAGTTGTCTCCTTTTCAGCGTCCTGAGTTTCTACTAGAGTGGCGGCTTCTGATGGAGGGGGCACCTCTGACATGTCAACAACTGGGACTTGAGGAACTGACGTTGATGCCTGATCTGGTTCCTCCCCCTTCTGCAGTGGCTTTCCCTTCTTTTCAGCTGGTGGTTTTGAGGGGAGCCCGAAGAGGGTTGTCTGTCTAGATACGTCCTTCTTCTCCTTGTCTTTCCCTTTCCTGTTTGTGGCACCTGAATGCAATGGCGTGAGGCTTGAATATTGGAAAAGTGACAAGCAAGGAACTTACGTTGTTTGCTTTGATCAACCTCGACGGCTTCAACTTTGTTGAAAAAACTCTCACTCTTTTGGATTGGTTTGATGTGCTCGGGTTTCCGTGCGAAAGGGTTCTTCTTTGTCTCCCCAACCGATTTACGAGCAAATGGATTGTCCCCTAAACACATTCAATCGTGATGTCTTGAAGTTTTTAAGGACTTGCTCACGTTTGGGAGAGGGAATACTCGCATCGTTTTCACCGACTGCCCGTCGTTTGGCATCTGCATCGGAGCCGTTTGATGTAAAATCGTCCATTTCGTCCCGTTTCCTCTTCCCATCAGGGGAAGCCGAGCGCGTAGCTGTTTGAGGATATCGTGCGTTGAACAGCAGACCAGGCGCGTTCGAGCTAGTGAATTCTGAATGCTCGACGACTCCTGCTGAGCGCGTTAACCCCGGTCTCCCAACCTTGGGAGGTGGGTTGAAGTTTTGCAGTAGTTTCGGCCGTTCCATGTATACATCTTCTTGTTCGAGCCGCCGTCTCCGTTCCCTTGCCTCTTCCGCCGGGCTTGGTCCATCTTCGCGCCACCGCTTGATTGCGTCAATCTTCTCCTGAAGACCTATCAGTTTATAGAACCCTGCGAGCTGGCTGGCAGCAGCTATGGAGTGTGTGAAGTGCAAACGCCTAGTTAACTCCAGAACGCGAGGCGCTTTATCCGCTTTGCAGGCTGCTTGAACGAGTTTAATGATCAATTTATCGAGTTCAATTTCTCGCTTATCCAGCTCGGATGATGTCAGCTCATCACCTAGGGCGTCACGAGCCAGATTGATGTACATCCGTTCTCGAGCAAATCTTCAAAGATATAAGCAGGAAGCAAGGAGAATATAATACCAACATACTTCTCTTCAATAGAAGATTCGACTGGATCTTTGTTTCGGAAGGGGAGTCTAATAGGCAGTTCCTGCGTGAGCGGTCTCGGAAATCCTGGATGTTCTTGTCTGCCCTGTGACCAGCATAAGTTCCACCCAGGAAACAAAGATTAAGATATGCAAGTACCTTCAAGATGACACATGTTAGAGTATCTTGCGATAAACCAACTGGCCAATACGATTCGTCCTTCCCTTGCTTACGTTCAAGCGTATTTGTGTCCAGTAGGCGCGCCCAGGTTGCACGGTTGGGCCGTCGGAAGTTGATCATAATATGCACGAAACCGGCAGAATCATATATTGCGGGAGCCTACCAAGGAGGCGTCACTATGATATGGTGGCGAAGACGGCAAAAACGCACCCCTTCAGTAGTTATACCAATCCATTTAAGCACATGGCCTTTGGGTATCGGTAATGGCTTTGCTTGGAGCACCTCAAAGTCATCGAAGGATATCACTGTTGCCATCAACCCTTGTGAGCCTAGCGGGAACTGATTGAGTACGCCGCACAACATATAGATTATAACTACTTACCGTCGATGGTAGTGGCACCTGGTCTATGTATAACCACCATGTATTCCTCTCCAGCAGTCATAGTTACGTACTCGCCTTCCAGACCTAACACGATGCGTTCAAGACCGGACCCACTCAAAAACGTGAGGTCTCCAGTGCTGGTGGCAATCACAACGTTCCCTTGACCCTGGATATCCCCTCCAGATGACGACGGATCGCGCAATGAACGCATAGGTCTTTCTCCTCCAGCAGCTAGACCGAGGACATGCTGACCCAAAGGAAGAACATAAGTCCAGTCACCCTGGGCTGACCAAGTTCCGTAGGGCTTGTATAGCACCTGGGCGGGATGATCCTGCTCAGGTGGGCATGCGAGAAGCACGCCTCGTTCACCTAGGTAGTACCTGTCAACAGAGGTGGAACGGAAGACATCCAATGCGCTCACCTAGATATCCTACATCATACTTAAAAGGGTCTGAAAAGTGGTAGCTCTTGCGTGCCGAGAGATCATGAAAACCGATATTGACTATGTGATGTGTAT
Source organism: Boletus fagicola (assembly GCA_038093195.1). Lineage (NCBI taxonomy): Eukaryota > Fungi > Basidiomycota > Agaricomycetes > Boletales > Boletaceae > Boletus > Boletus fagicola. The sequence continues at coordinate 237 of JBBPRX010000506.1, read as the reverse complement.
CCTGATCTGTGACGTCAATCCATCCAACCATGTTGTACGCTACATGGAAGTTTCACATCGGGTGAAATATTTATACACAAAGAATGGAAGCCTACCAAGGTACCGTTTCTTGCCATCCATTGGCGTTGATCCCGGCTGGAAAGCTGGCTGTGCCTTTGTAATGCTCACTACCAGATCTCTGCTGAGCAAGAATAACACTTTATTTCAATGAACATACCCATTTCTTTTACAAACCCA
>JBBPRX010000505.1:0-14484 GCA_038093195.1 Boletus fagicola | reverse complement strand
AATAAAAATTTCAAACAAACGTTTTCGCTAAAATGCCCCCCCCCCCCCAATCCCCCTTGCCTGGGTAATACGGACCCATCTCCGATAAAGAAATACGTATTATCGAAAAAAAAAGGCCTTGCAGTTCGTGGATCGTCCTTGACGCGAAAAATAGAAAGGGAAGAATGCAGAATCACAGAAGCATGGGTGTTCTTGGATGGATGTCCAACGTTCGATTTGGGGTTCTGTGCGTGGGTGGATCTGTCGTTATCCACCCGATCACGAAAGCGGTCGGAGGGTGAGCGAGTCTTGAAAGTAGGTCATACTAGGTAGTGCTTCCGTGCTATCTATCCGTGGGGCTCGGCCGAGAGACGATGCTTCTCCTGTTTCACGAAGCAATCGTTGGTCAGTTCACGGTTCAAACGTTCACTTTGAAACGCGGTCCAGTCAAGACGTAAAAGAGAAGGACAACGCATGCATTGATATCGTAATAAATATCTAATAACAAACGTGAGGCAGTCCCCGTCTGCGGCCCGCCGATCCCAGTCGTTGATTCGTTTTCCCAGTGATGGGGAGCAACAGATAAAAAAAGGTATGCGAAAAAGAAGAAAAAAAAGCCGAGTTCGAGCGGTGGCACACCCAACCACCACGCTCAAAGTGACGTTGATCTAAATTAGTAATTCGGTCCGACCCGCTCCTACCTTATCGCTTCGGAGAACCGGATCCACCATCTCATCGATGGATTTGAAAGCTGACAGTTGCCGGCTGACGGCATCGCGATCGTGCACCGGGTGCACCCACTACCAACCCGTCTTCATCTCCCTATTCATCTACTTCGTCGTTGTCCGAATGGATCGCGCGTGCAGTTCGTGTCGTCTGTGCTTCCGCCCGAGACGCATCCGATGTAGCCTCCACTCTCGTCTTCCCACTCTGCTCCAGATCTTTCTCGGGAATCTATAAACGTCGTCAAGTCAGCACCCGGAAAAGAGCATGGATCAAATTTCGCGAAAAACACAACGACGCGACTGACCGGAAGTCGAACTATGTATGCCAAGAGCGTCGAACACGCCGCAAGGAAAAATACCGCACGGAGGGAGACGGCATACGAATCCCTCGCAGCACGCTGTAAATCAGGGGCAAGTCGCGCAACGAGCGTCGTCGAATGTCGAATGCGACTGATCATCTGCGGCAATAAGTGGCGGTCGATGGCGATGCCCGGAACGGTGATATATGACGTGACCCTCACCTGATCCGCGTCAGGCGTATGGATGCGTGCGCGCAATTCCGAGTTGAGTTTGGATTGGAAGAGGGCGGACGAGACGGCGACACCGCATACTTGTCCTATACACAAACGCGTCAAAGGGCATTCATAGCAAGGGTAGGGCCGGTGACTCACCGAGGCCACGGAAAACCTGTCCGAATCCTGTGCCAACAGCCATCGAGTTCTCTGTGCATCATCGTGAGTTCGATGTGATCATGTTCATTTCCCCTCAACACGCACCAGGCAAATGCGCTAGCAATGCAACTGATAGTAGCAATGAAGAGCGGTCAAACGTTGATGTTTTCTATCGAAAAACGTGCTCGCACGTACTCAGCATCGTTTGCAATACCACAGCGTTTCCGAAGCCAAGCGGGATCTGTTGTTTCCTGGTCAACCTGATGCGACACGGGTAAATTTTTTGAAAAAAATCACAATGCTGAACCATGTCTGCAGCGGACCCGAGTTTTCGTGAATGAGAGTAATCAAGACGGTTCCGATAAATGGAAACAAGCCAAAAACCAGGTTAATTGTTTTATATTTTCCCGTGCGATGTATCGTATAACTATTAATCCGTCAACGCACTCTGAACACAGCTAACACAGGACATGAACGACTCACCCAGCGAGCAGCGACCCGATAGACATGGAAATACTATTGGGCAACAAATGAAGGCCTTTCATTGTTACTATTACGTCGTGACACACGTCACAAAAGGGATGCCTCACCTGCGATGGACGCACTCGTTAAGGCTACCGTTTGGAACCACATGGGGTAAAAATACATGACCGAGAAATTGGAGAGGGAGACGAGAAAATTGCTTATCCCCACCAAAACAGGGACACGTTGCTTCAATAGGAACGGTGCAAGCACAGGTTCTGGGGCAACCAACAACTCCACCAGTACGAATGCAACAGAAAAGGTGCAGGCCAAGGAGAGCGGAATCATGACCCAGGGGTCATCCCACTATGGCAAGATCAGATTCTGGAATAGGAAAGCGATAAAAAAAATACCGTGTAGTCTTCATTGAACTTCATACTCAGGAACGTCAAGAAAGCTCCCACCTGCCAAAGTCAATTTGTCCAAATTTTGGTTAACGAGAGATAACCACGCACCGCCACCAGGAGTGTGAAGCTGCCACCCCAGTCAATTCTCTTTAGTACGTCCTTGGTGCTTTTAGCCTTTCCCTGCAGAGTTATTAGAAAGTTGGTTCGGAGCTTGTGACAACACAGCTTACGGGGGTTACGTAGCGCAAATTATATGTGGTTAGAACGAGTGATAATGCGAAAAGGGGTAACTGTAGAATAAACGCCCATCGCCATCCAAACCTGTTGGAACAGGATAAATTAAACCTTCGGCAAGATGAAGACGGACAATTCTCACAAATCACTGACAAGACCCCCAACGGGTCCTCCAAGTCCCATGCCGAGCTAAAAGAATTGAATGACGCCACATGAAAACTGAGGATCGGGCACATACACCATTGAATAAGGCGGCAACGCCTTGTGCTAAGCCCCTGGACTGTGTCATGTTAATGATCATCGCAAGCGTAATCAATGAAAACGAAAACGGACACGCAAACTATACATGTCACTGATAACGATCCTGTATAATGGGCGTCAAGATTAGATCGGATCGGATCCGGAATATTCCAAAACTCACGATGAGGTCGTCAGAATACCTCCGCCACCCATTCCAGACAGCTACCCGGCGTTCATCTTTTGAGGAAGCACACAATTGAGGGGACGTACGAATCTAGCCAGAGTAAGCGTTTCCATGTTTCTTGAATACCCGCATGCAGCGGTTCCTAACGCCGCAGCAATGACCGCCGTTTGATTGGCACCTCTCCGTCCCAAGACATTGCAGAGGCGACCGTAAAGCGGCGTAAATGTGCAAACTGCCAACAAGTATCTGAGGACCAGGGTGCGTCAGTTGAGGTCGGAATGGTGTATTCAATAAGCATTTACGATGTTCCTAACCAACTCGCCTGGTTGGACTTCTTGAACTCCGATGAGATTGAGGGAAGCACTGCACCGGAAGTTATCAATTATGGCCGAATTGGAGACGACATTTGAACGCATACAGGTCGCCACCAGGGTGGCTACAGGTTCGATTAGGCCGTTTCCACACCAAGAGAAAGGTACATACTGTTGAGAGACTGTCACACGAGGAGAGATCGTCAAAAACGTCTAGATTCATGCTGAGAGGCACTAACCGAAAGAAACGTAGCTGACCAAAGGCCAGCTAGAATTGCATAACGTGTCGACTTTGAGATCTCAAGCGGCCCGACAGGCGAGCGCGACTGTTTGGCGACGTTGCCGTGCGCGCTGCCGGATAGCAATGGATCACGTTCTGTCGCCATCTCAGCGGGCCAGCAAGCTGGGGGTATCAACTGACGACACAAATAGCGCAATCCTTTTGTACCAAGAGCGTGCGGACCTTTCGGGCGACAGCTTTTCGGTACCCAAAAGAACTATTCATGATCGGGAATTCATCGAGCGCCGGCGCCGCGCGGCATATAGCTTGTGAGCCTATCGGCTCAGAAGCCGATTATAAATATCAAACTCCGACTTTGCCGATCACTGCGGCAGTCCTCACTCCGATGTGAATCCGCTGGCAGGTGTGGCATGGAACCCTCTCAGCTTCCCTTTTGCATGCATCAGTGGGGAGGTCATCCGCCGCTTTTAACAAGACAATACCAACTCAACGAACTCGTGAGCGCAGTAGAAATGTGTCACATCTGCGGCACCAGCTCCGTCAAAGATGGATCGAGTGGAGCAGAGAGAAGTCGAGAACCATCCTCGGCCGACCACCGTCGAAACAGAAACACTGTACTCGCCCAAGTTGGTAATAGTCGGCTTTTCAGCTCGTCCCCAGTCTAGTATTTTCCTGCCCTTGTCTGAACATGCAATGCCTCCCAGGTGCGGAGTGATGGCTGTAAGCTATCCATGTGAGACCCGCAGTCTCCCATAATTGTCGACGAGATACTGACCGGCACACCTGAAGCGTTGTGACAGCCCAGGGTAACATGTCTTGTCTTTCGTTCACGGTGAAGATTTCATGACAGGTCTGTCTCGAAGTCAAAGTTGTCTCGATCAAGATGGCTTCTCTGGCATTTCCAATTTCGCGATATTTAACTTCGCCGGACCGTGTCGTGTTCGGTACTTCGGATCGTGAACATAGGCTACTTAACAGTGACAGCAAGAGGGAAAACGCTGCGGAGAGTAACGCCATCCTTTGCTTTGCTATTCATCACACCATTCAAGTGGTTCCAACATGAATTCTCGGTTTGGTGTCAACGGACGGTGTGCGATCACGGAGTTGGTACAATTGGAGGTACGTCTGTTCGACGACGTGGATGTTGTCATCATCTTCCGCGTCTGCGATCCCCGCGCGGCGGCGCCCTCCTTGTCGTCCCAGTTAATGGGTAACTTAAATTAGCCAGCAGCACCGCGCCGTCGCTATGTACCAGTGATGACCGTAGCATCATCGAAACTCAAACAAATGGATTTCCCACACACCCTTGTAAGCTAACAGAGTGGCGTTTCATGAAACATTCGCCTTCCGAAGGAATTGCACGATTATTCCGTTTGAGGCTCAATATGAGGCTATTGTTGAGTCTTGACCACCAGAGGGACCAAGGCACAGAAGCGATTTCCGGCAGATCGATCAATTTAGTCACAATGGCAATTCCCGCGTACGCATCGGTGATTTCCTGCCTTCCCCTGAACCCAATTTCCCATGCAAAAAAAATCACCTATGCTCCAACATACTTCGGGGAAATTGGCCAACCCAGGACTTCACGATGTAATACAACCATGCGGGGATGCTTTCTTATATTGCCTAAAACTGTTATCTGAACGGGTCGTTTCAAAAAAGGCACCAACTGACAGGTCTTCGCTCGAATCCGAAAATGGCGGGCCTGAAGAATGACTACTTTGCACCTATGTGCCCTCCCCGCGTACCGTGCATCATTTATCGTTTGATAGACTCACCCTGGTGTTCCTATTGTCCTTGGCAGACTCACATGGGTATGCGCTACCAATTATTGTGACGCCTCAAGCTGAAGGTGAGAAGACGGGTATGCCGTATGATTCCTAATACAAGGTATATCGATCGTCATATTTAGTATCAATGGTATGACAGGAGTAACTCACAATCGGTCCGAATGTCTAAAGTGATGATGCTGATTCCACTACCTATCTTGTGCCTGGCAAGTCGCTTCAGGGCTGCGAAAGACTGTGACGTTGTGTCGGGCTGCTCACTCCATGGTGCCGGTACCATGGTCGGGTAACTTACTCTCTGCGGCATCCTAACGACAAAGTTCACTGTTGTAACGTATACTGCACCCGCAAGGTACAATGGACCTGGGCCGTTGAGTTAACTGATCAGATATCAAATAAGCGAATATTCGTCATGTATTCAGAGTGTTCGTGTAGCAATGGCAGTCGCTACTGTGGACCCGACTTGTGTCACGGCAGTCGGATGGTGTGTGCATTTCCGAATGTATACACAGCCTCAACACAGCTGGGACCCGTCGCCTCCCGACAGGGTTTCAGGACCTCGCACGGAAACGTTGATCCGCCGATGGGGACCTCGACTTTTTGGACTCGTGTACCGTGTCTAGGATGTCTTTTCACAACGTCGACGATCACATCAAAGAAGATCAGCTTACCTGAGCAAGGGACCCGCTTGGCCACTTTCCCCACACCTAACAAACTGTATGGGCGTCAGGGTCCTAATGGGGCCCGCATGTACGCCGTCAGTGACGGTCAGTCACGTTAGCAGGGTAAAAAAAATACACCAGTCCTTTTGAAGTCTCCTCTTTCCTTTCAAAGTTAGGCACTGGTGGGGTTGGACAGTTTTGAGTGGATTGTGTCATGCGCCGGATATCGATATCAGAAAAAAAACGGTGGTGTCCCTGATGGGACATATGGGATGGCATACTGACGGCCCACTGCAATGCTCAGGGAGTTCTCGACGGCTCCCGGAGTCCCGCGTATCATGGCGTACCGACGTCGTATGACCGCGCATTGGATTGATGTATCCGGCCCGCGCGAGGACGTGTGTTCCGCTTTGGCTTCGAGGCGAGAAAAAAAACGGGTATCGGCCGCATAGGGATCAATTTGAATCCAGTCATCCAACGCGACTTGCGGCAGTGCTTCTGCATCTTTTTTCTCGACTGGGACGGCGTAAATGCGAATACAGAGGATTTATTTCATAACGTGTGCGACTGTGGATTAGGAAATGCCCACAAGCCGATGCCAAGACGTAGGGAAAACCCTAATATAATGTATTATGAAAATTTCTATAAATGAAGATACGGAATCACGACTCCACGGAGCCCTTGGAGTTGGCTAGCATGTACCTCGACATGATTTGACGAGGCGTTACTGATACTAGCGGCGGTCCCTTTTTGTTGACTCACAAGGTGATGCGATTGCCCTTTGTTGGTTTGATCTCCGCGATCGAGTGATCCCGGTCTACCGGTCTACTCCGCGTTGGTGGATTCCACAAGGCACAAAGAACGAAATGCTTCCGTTAGACTCTCTAGTTAACGCAGGGGACCAAGAATTATATATATATTTCTTTCTTAAATCAACGACACGGTGACACATATACAGTATACCAACAGGAGGTATCTCCTCGGCTACACTCAAGAAACACGGTTAATTAGGTTAAACGCCAGCAAACGATTCGAGTCTAGACTATCATAGACTATCATTCCGCATAATCCGGTACGGCGAGCGCGCCGGCGCTCAGTGCCTCATCGCAGCTTGCTGGCAAGTCGGGCACATGCTATTGATGTTTGGAGCTATGGGAAAGGAGGATGAGTACCGGTTAGCGAGCAAAAGTCGGCGACCGTACAGTATTGTTGAGGGTACTGCCGGCTAGGAGCGCAGCAATGGAACCCAGATTATAGTCAGTGACAAGCGACCCGAAAAAGACGGGAGCCGTACTATTGCCAGCAAGTCTGCTTGCAGTTGGGCTGCACACAGTCGCGTGGGTGGTTAGGGCTGAATTTGCAGTTGCGATTCTCGCAGACGATCTGTCGAGTATGAATTCAGAGACGATGACATGCGTGTGACTTCCGACTAACAAGTTCCTCGGGCTGCGATGTAGGTTAGGCCACCGTGAACGACGAGGAATCGCTCGCTTACCAGGGTGAAGGCGTGGCCACAAGACAGGTAAACGTTGCGGACGCTAGATGGCAAGGGCGTATGAGCAAGGCGGTAACGGCGACCGCCTCCTGGCAAGGGCACTCACTGTCTCCATCGGCACATTGTGAGTCGTGTGGTTAACTTGACGAGAAGTGAGGTAGTGATTGAGGTATTGCGAGAAAAGGAGCGATGGTATGAATGGGGGGACCGTTACCACCTTTTATCCTCCGAATAAAGCTATGAGATCACTATCCGAACGACAACAGCAAAGGACGTACAGGCATGCCAAGGGAGGCGACACGTTAGCGTTTAACGCAGTCCGCCGCCACATCTGTGTAAAACGAGCACAGATTGCGCAGCCATCCATAAGGAGAGATTGGTGGATGCCGTGCGTCATTTGATAGGGTTTAGCAGAGTTTGTCGTCGAGAAAGACTAATCGAATTAGGAACAAATACAAATCACTCAGGTCGTTGGCAGGAATACGGGTCGTTAGCCCGGAAAACGCCTCAAATCAGGTCACACGAAACCTGATATTCGGCGACAGCCACCGATTTGGATAAATGAGAGCTGTCAAAGGTTGAATCGTTACAAAACTTGAACATGTAACTGCCCTGGCTCACAAACCTTGAGGGCGAGGTTAAGCAGCGAAATGAATTTGGAAATTGTCATCGTAGGGGTAACTTGGAGGGTAACTCTCGCTGCCGTCAGCTGGGTGCATCCCCCTGCATATGACTGTAACGGGTCCGGAAAGGTGAGGGAGCTGCATGCCATAAATGTATTAACGGGGAACTTTCCGTTGGGAGCTGCAGTCAATTCGCGTTAATTGAAACGATGAAACGACAAATATCTATGCAATGAGCGTTGTCAAGTTTCGTTAGGTTCCAGGCTTGCCAAGGTGATCGTCTAACCCGGCTCTACCGCCACCTAAATGAAACTCTGTTGAGCACTTTAGCTGACTAATACAGATTGTTAGACAGCTGCGTATGGCACTCCCAGGCTCTATCATCACAAGTGCATTGCAGCATTGGACAGATGCCAATGACAGAATCAAATCAGGCGCCTGCAGTGCCTTTATCTGTCTCGAAGGAGAAGAAAGCGAAAATTTTCTACGAACACGGCAAGGTCAGCCGCGCCATCGAAGCCCTTGTTCTTCTTGATGACCGGTGCTTGTTCGCTCCCATGCTCACAGGATGCATTGGAGCTTGCGCTTTCGGTAGCTAATATGCAGGAAGAAAAGGCGTTACGGAAGGCAGAGAAACATCATCAACCACAGGTAACTGAAGTCCACCGGTCTGATTTCAACCAAAAGGCAATAGGCTCACTGTCAAATATCGTGTGCAGGTTGGTAAGTATCGAGCTAGGCGGAATGATCGGAATGATGCGAGCGACAGGAGAAAGCGACTGGTAAATCACCAGATGGAGTATTACGATCACACTTATTTTATTCTTATTCCCAGGAGGAGGCAAAGGTCATGATTGCAAAACGACGAGCCGAAGCAAAGAAGGAGAAGGCGAGGTCCCGAAAAGAGTCCAAAAGTCGGCTGCGAAAACACGATGATGCCAAAATTACCGCACCGGAAGACACCACGAGTGCCGCGCCTCGGAAAAGAGTATCATTTGCTTGAATGGCCGATCTATCAGTCCTCGCATTCCGAGCGGTCGAGTGCAATGCGGCGGCGAGCGATCTGATCGCGATTTTGCTGCTGTCCGCCAGAGTACTCCAACGCTCGGAATTTAGTTAGAGAATTGCTTGAATAACCTGTTACAATGCTTGCCCAATGCGCCTAGTTCGGCGAATCCAGCTGCCATGACGATCAACCGCCGTTGCTCTGGACCCGAAGATCAACGGAACGTGGGATGTAGCATGCTGTCTTGTTTGGGTGTTAGCTAGAGCCTTGCCAGACAAGGGGGGAGACTCCAAATGTATGTCATGACAACATGTATTAAGGATCACCGCCACCGAGGTTTTCATTACATAATTAAATCATGATTGACTTACGTAATAACGAATCTTGTGTTGGACCGTTGCCAACAAGGTGTTGCCCACTTCCCCTCCAACGGCTAGTCCACGTATGTTTTCACTCTCGTCTCTTGTTGTATCTTAACTGAATAATCCCGCAATATCATCGACATCTCAGCGAACTCGCCGCGCTGCGATCGGGTTTCTCTTGGTTTTGCAGAGACGTACAATGTCTCTTTACACTCCCGTTTTCCCGCCTTTTCACGAGCCCGACAGCTCGCGGAAGGGTTTGCCTGATAACACGTCTGCAGCTGCATCTTCAAAGCAACGAAGTTATGCAGAGTTCTTACGCGATGTCCACTTGGTCCTCTCCACTCAGCGCGACGTGTTATCGCCCCCTTCGCGTCCCAACTCCCCCTTGTGCGACCATCGCATCCAAAAAGTGAGGGATGAGATACAGGATGTATTTAAAGCGACAGAAGGCGAAACATCGAGTGGAGAGTGGGCGCGCGTTAGCCGAACCCTGAAGCTGGGATGTGTGAAGGGACGGCCTTGGTCAGTATCCGTAACTGACCCATGCGCACCCGAGGAAGACACGAATTGGATATTACCAGATGAAGAATCCGAATGGATGGAGTGGGAGAAAAAGAGGGAGGAGAGTAGACGGCTCAAAGAAAAGACCAACGCATCTCAGCAGATTAGCATCGCCGCTTCCCTCGTACCTGACTCACAGAAACCCAGTCGTGCAAGCTTCGCGGAGCTCACTCAACCTGACGCTAGTGGGCACGAACGGCTCCCTCGGGACGTCTCCCCCACGACCCTGCGCGCCGCGAAGGAAAAGGTTAGAAGGTGGCAGGTGTCTGTGGCTTCCGAGCCGTGGCATGATGCGACAAGCGGCTCTGCACCCACTTCTACTATGGCAGTCGTAGCAGCAACTGCAGCTGAAGGCAAGATAGAAAGACCACAGCGAAGCAGCACCCTTAATTTTGCAGTCATAAAGCCAGCAGTAAAATCGACCATCGGCAAGAGGGGCAAAGGACCTTTGTCGCGTCCAGCCGTCCAAAGTGGTTCCTCCCCCATGCCCTCATATAAGTCGAAGTCACCTAAACCCTCAAAAGCATTCAATATACCAGCAATCACAGCGCCTGTTGGTATTGACAAAACTGATCCCAAGCGACCCCTAAAAACTTCGCCCGCAAAGGAAGTTAGGCCCAAGATTGCAGATGTACCAGAAACAGTGAGACACAGTTAGGTCATGCGACATAGATTTTTCTGATCCCCGTTCCGCTATAGCCGTACCTCCCACCATCGTTCCCAGCGCATCTAGAGACATCGACACCATTACCTGATTCTGTGATTCTCATTCGCGCAAAGCCGTCACCGATTTTTCCCCTCCTTGCATCATCGTCAATGCCACCGCCGTCAACGCTTGCAAATCCTCCTGAGGATCGCCAGCTTATACCAGCGGAGCCCCACCCTGCCAATATGTCATCTTCCTTACCGCCACAAATCCATGCTACGCATCCAGGGAAACGATCTCGAGGGTTCTCCACGTCATTCGATGGTATTCCGGATGACCCTCTTCTCACTCCACCGGCTAAGAGGTTACGAACCCTATCGCAGAACTCCAACCCCGTTTCCAAACATTCAAAGTCAATGTCTCCAAGTGGGGGTTTGGACACAATACCTACTCGAGATGACGCCCGAGGTCCGAGCCTTGGCGCAGCACCATCCCATCGATACAATATGGACACCCTTGAGATTGTATCCCCTGCACCTTTGACTCCTGGAAAAAATGATCAACGTGTCACGGGTGCAGATACACTGGCTTTTCGTGAGAAAATTCCGTCACCGACGAAATCGGTCAAGTCATACTTTTCTGCGCCGGATTCGGATCCCGCCGATTCACCAATGAAGGCCAACTTGCTGCTAGACTCTCCGGTCACTCCTATGCTCTCGTATGCTCAGAACCCGAGTGGCTTCCTCCCCCAAATTACGTCAACTCAACTTGGGAAGGGGTCTCCTACTGCTGGTCGGACGAACAACGGCAACTTTGGGATGGGTTATAGTTCTCAGTTTGATGTTGAGAGGCACGTGGATCGTGTCAGCGAGCTACTGGAAAAGGACGTCGACTTCGAGGGGTGGCTGCGGGACGTGCGAACGGTCGAAACGAGCCAAGATTAATAGGAATATTGAGCTATCAGTAACACGTGTACTCTATTTATGACTATTCTACGAGCAGAACAAAAAGGCTGGGAGTGGGCCGAAGAAGGGAATATGAAAGAGAGCGATGCGGCCTCGAGGCAGAGACCTGGACGCGTTATGAGATGGTCATGTGACTTCCGTACTTGTTCGATATCAGCGCGTGTTGCGGGACAAGTCGAGACAGCCACTGACAACCAATCGTTTCTGCTCACGATGAGTCGGAGGGACTCTCGGGCGTCCTTGAACGTCAGGCAGAACGACGCCCTCACAGAATTCGAAAACTGTAAGTCTCATCATCCCTTTCGCACCGTCAGTGTTGACTTCGTGGCAGTCAAGAAGAAATTCCTGCTCGCAAACAAGCACATCACGAAGTAGGCCCGTATTTTCATGTCAAGAGCGACGCTGAGCCTCTCATCCGGACATTAGACTTAATTCTACTCTGAGCGTTCGAATTGAGGAACTCCAAGCCGAGATATCTACCCTATATGTCGAGAATCTACGGCTTCGCGCTTCTGAGATTGCGCTGGCCACACAGCTCAAGAAGGAACAAGAGAAGTCAAGGAGAATTCTCGCGGATGCGGAAGCTGCGGTACGCCTCCATTCCGCCCTGTGGCATTCTATTCGCTAGACTTATCCTACCCCGTCATAGACATCGAATCTCTCGAAACACCTTGGTTTACTACGACAGTCATTGAACCTTACGCCTAGTGAACCTTCCCCAACATTGGAACCCAAACCACCACCGAAGGCACGCCGACCCATGTCGGATCCATACACATCTCCGCAGATGCCACGACTTTCCCGCGCTCCGAATTTTCCGGGAATCTACGAGGATGACGAGGTGGCGTCTTCTCCGGAAGCAGATGAGGACGATGTCGTCCACGTCAGCTCGTTGGCACGTCGGAAGGCAAAGGATAAACCATCTTCATCTCGCTTACCGTTGCCACCTCGGGTGGCTTCGCCGCCCTTGCCAACACCACCTCATCTCAACTTGGCGGAACGTGAGTTGTCCACGAAACGGAAAACGAGTCGGAGGCAGAGTGGGTTACTTTCTGTCAATACGAATGTTGGCACATCGATGGGATCGGAGAGGCCTGAGGGTCCAATACATCCGAGAGCGGCCAGCCCTGCCCTCGGGTCGCCAGAGCGTAGGAATGCTGGTTTAGCTGAAGACGATGAAGAAAGACAGGTTGATGAGTTAATCAGCTCAGGATCAGGTCTCGAACTAGATTCCGCGGCGCGAGCGAGGAAGGAAAGAAAAGAAAAGAAGTCGAAACTGGTGGAACGGGATGTCGTTCATGAAGATATTGACCTTGGGACGTTGAGGGTCAAGGAGAGAAAGAGACGCAAGGAAGAGGAGGGCTCTGGATTGAAGGACGTCACAAACTCCCCGAGAAATCGTACGATACTTCCGCCACTGGATACCCACACATCTGGTACGTGTGGGCACTCCACCTTTCCCGGTTATCAAATGTTACTTATCTGACTCTCTTTTGGTAAAAAGATCGAGATCGACAGCGCACGCCAGAGACTGATGCCCCAACTTCTGCTGCAACCTCTGTAACCACATCACGAACTTTCCTGTCAACACCCGCAACCACACCCATTACCACGCCGCAAGTATCCCAGTTACCAACGCCTCGTACGTCAAGTCCCGTACCTCTCGGCGCTACATCGGCTTCCGAATCCGAAGCACCTCCAGGTGGGCGTGAGCGTCGAGTCCGTAAAAGTGTCAATTACGCTGAACCCAAGCTTAACACGTGAGTCCGATGCTCACAGCCACGATATCACCGCACACTGATACGTGGTGATTTCCAGAAAAATGCGGAAGCCCGACCCCGTACCTCCGGCCCCGGTGACTACGACAGCTCCGAAAAAGCGTACGTCAACGACCAACGTTCAGAGCGACGACACGGACGGACGATCGTCGTTGGATGGTCCTTCCAGACGTCCAGTCTCCCCTCTCCAACCTCCTGCCCCGAAACCATCGACGGCGACGTCGAGCTCCTCTTCGACGAGCAATGATTCTTCTGTTAAACGCAAGAAATCACGACCATTTATACCCATTGACGACGACGACGAGAGCGATGGCATGCAGGCAGACGCTGAATATGGCAACGGCACTGCGAACGGCTGGGTCAACACGGATGGTCGACGACGAAGTGCCCAGAGCAGCACGGCGCGGGGCAGTAGCAGCCTTCGCAGGGTACTCGAAGCCGACGATGCGAGGCGACACAGTTTTGCCGTATGAACTCCCTCCCCCCTAGACCTCGTTGCGCGCATGGCGTTCCCCTCTCTTTCGTTCGTAGGCTTATTCTATACTATTGACAACACGAACCGCAGCGATAAAGTACCATACGAATAACCAAACCCCCCAGGGCATCATGTAATTATACATTGGCTTTCTTTTCTCTCTTCTCTCTCTGTTTTTTTTTTTTTTGGATCAACACACGTGACGACTTTTTTACGACGTAATTACAATGTTATTCAAGCAATAAAGCAATAATATTCGCAACATTCAGAATCTGTGTTGGAACTTCCTTGTGAATCACAAATACCAAATACAGTGTACGGCAAGCGTCCATATGTACAGCAGAATTGAAATGGAATCTCGACGCCGAGTCATTTGAATTCGTCAAAAGTAGGCCTGGTCTCATCGATCAGAAATCCTCGCACTTTTCATAACGGCGGGCGCAAGTGCTCACCGCGGCGTTTGGAGGGCTCGCTGCTCCGCCAATGCTACGATAGAGAAAGGGAGGGAGAAAAAAAGGTGAGGGGTCAGGGTTCTAGCAATTAAAAAAGACTCCCGCGCACGTACATGTTCAGAGGCCAAGACGTGAAGAAGAAGGTGTACCTTCCCGTTTCCTTGCATACCTGCGACAGTGCTTCCAGGTCAAAGAATTCACCTTGAAGGGGGGGG
>JBBPRX010000504.1:0-14505 GCA_038093195.1 Boletus fagicola | reverse complement strand
CGGTGAGCTCGGTAGTTGAAGCCCTTAACCCCACCCTCTAACGATGCGCTTGCGTCGATACTTCTGCCAGTCTCGCTCGGGCTCTGTACTTGAGCTTGAAGCTCTGATGCCAAGTTCAAGCTTCAAGCACAGGCGCGCCGGTGCTGGCAGCACCACGGTGACAAGTAACCGCATGCGAAGTTCGAACGTGGATCAGCCCATCCAGGTAGCACCAACACGTGTGTCAAGGTGTCAAAGCCCGAACTTGAAGCTTCAAGCTTAATTTAGGTTCAAACTCGCCATGACTCGTGAGAGTCATCTGCCAGCAACAAGCTTCCGGGAACAAAAGTTGGGACTCTCGCTGTTCCTAGATTACACGATGGCAAAACCCCTCGATAACAAGAGTATTTCGGGATCGAACCTAAATGGTGATGTTTATCGGCGCCCGCAGAAAAAATGTCCTGTCAACGCTTATCTGGGCGGCCGAACGGCGAGGAGGTCATTTTAACGCCATCAGCGATCGGGGAGCACAAGGTGTGCCTTCAGTCTGATTTGCTCCGAGGTACACGCCGTTGGACGAAAGAGTTAGCACATGATCGCCGTGCCCTAATGATCATCCTAATAAACTTGGGGGGGAGGGGGATTCGGATTTCGGCGATTCCTTCTGAAGGATGATTACAATATTGGCGTGAGGTTCGGATCCCCTGCCAAGTCCTTCGAATGCACATCGGTTAAAGGTATGCGCATGATGATACTCATCTACTCGGCTCTTATAATTACCTTCTGTTGGCTTTGTTCGTGGGCCCACCGTCTCCCAGGTCCATTCAGTCATGGCGTCAAACGATAATCAACTGCTTGGTGTCGTGCTCATCTTCCGCCACGGTGATCGCCAAGGTTTTTATCAAAGCCCGACGACATACACTGCGACTGCAACCCAAATTACGCCCTTGGGTAACGTAAGTTAACTCTGGCTCTTAAACAGCCTTGAAGCCAGATTCCCGCTGACTCGCTCTAGCAACAAGAATTTCAGCTGGGCGAGCTTTTACGATCGATCTACTTGAATGCATCCTCATCATCATACATCACTGGAATGAGCACCGACCTCTTCAACCAGTTTCAAGTGTACATCCGCGCTGATCTCGGTGGTGAAAGTGGTGTCGTGTATGACTCGTGTATTTCGCTCACGCAAGGACTTTGGCCCGAAACGACCGACAATAACATCACGATCGCGAATGGCTCGACGATCATCGCTCCGCTCGGGGGGTATCAGGTCCGTGCATATCTGCCTTGTGGTCTCATTTCCTCGCCAATATTGGCTCAACCACATAACATTTGGTGATCGTCAGTATGTCCCAAGTACGTTATTAGCAACATATCCTGTGATTGAAGTAACTAATCAATAGTCAAGTCGATGCCGTAGACCCAAATCTGGACGTCTCGCTGGAAGGATTCTTGGACTGCAATGTTGGTACCTTGTGGTTTCCCTCTCTTGGCAGTGCATTCAATTGGCCACAGACATTTGACACGCACACAACCGACTTTTATAACTCTGCCGAGTTTCAACAAATGGCTAAACAAAGTGCTGCTTTCCTTGAGCTCCTTCCTCCCTACCTAGACGGTCGATCGGTCAGCTTGGAAAACATGGTACGAATCCTCGTCTCAAAGCGTGGCCTCTACATCGAGTCTGACATGCCTACAGTGGAACGTACGTTAGATCTGCATTGTTTGCGTCACTCGAGGTCAAAGCGTTTTGTCAGATCTATGACTATATGAACGTCAACAGCATTCACAACGCCACGTTCGCCAATGCACTGCCTCCTACTTACCTCGCACAGGCAAGAGCCCTCGCGAACTGGCACGAATACAATGTCTTCACCGACCCAAGCGTGTCTGGCATCGGGAACAGTGAGTCATGTCGCATCGTCTTGGCCCCTTACCGGTTGAACCCACACATCTGGTCCAGTCGCCGGTCAAGCAATCGTGCCTTCCATTCTCAACGCGTTCGAGAATATCGTGAACACGACGAACCCTGTGAAGTTGATGATCACAGGCATAGCCTACAAACCTTACCTGTCCCTGTTCAACATGACGGGCATTGCAGCTGCCAACCCTCAGCTCGCTGGAATCGGTGAACTTCATACCACGTCACCTTGCTGTCGTACATCCCAACTGAACGATCTGTGATATCAGTGGACTATGCCTCCGTCGTGGCGTTCGAGGTTCGCCAGCCGAGTTCGGGAGGTGAACCTGTGATTCGGTTTAATTTCAAAAACGGAACCGACGATTTTACGACGTACAACTTTTTGAACCAGACGGGGGACGTTCCGCTTTCCGTCTTTATCGACGCCGTCGCTGTAAGTATCTTTCAACCACTCTCGACTGACGTTTGCGGGGGACCCCTCCCCCCGACGCGCTGAACTGTCCTCGGGGATTGCAGCCCTCTGCCGTGAATACAACAGCCGACTGGTGCAACGTCTGCCAGAATTCGCAAGATAGGGGATGCGGTGCGCTTACGCTCGCTGCACAACAAGCTCGTTCGGCGGCCTTGTCGCCTATCAGTCCGGTGGGCGCCGGGTTCCTGGGTGCTGGACTGACGCTCGCCGTGGTTATGTTGTCGTTTGGAACGTTGGCGTTCCTGGGACTGTTGAGCTTCGGGAGGAAACCAAAGAGGTGGCAGATGACAGCGGACGACGATGGGGTACGTTTCTCAAACGAAAGAGCCTGGTCGGATGCTGAAGTGTGCAGGTCGAGCTACGAAAGAGCCTGAGTAACAAGAGCTCCTTCAGGACGGATGGCGCCCTCGGAAACCGACAAGAGGTTTCGTGAACGTGAACCACGATGATCATTCGAAAACAATGAACCAAAGATCTATGAGACATGTATACTGACACAATACGTGATGAAAAATGGCATGTCCGTGAATGTTTTTGATATCAATCCAGATTTTGAGAGAAATGCAATGATGTTGATGTAGCAAGTCATAGCCTTTTTGAGGTCGTATCATCTCCAGTCGTGGTCACTGTCGGCAGGATCGCTGACGAAATCCTCGTCGTCTGTGGCGTCGTGAAATAAGTCTAGAAAGTCCTGTCAGGTGAGCTGATATTCGATGCAGATATTGTACACGACCGTTATCGCTATCAGAATCTTCTTCTTCATCGGGATAGTCGTTCTTGTAGTACTCCTCAGCTGTGAGGGTTCACGAAGGAGCGTAAGTACAACATCGCGATCTAGGTCGCAACACAAACCATTGGAATCCTCGTCTGCCTCGTCCTCTTCCTCGGATTCAGAGTTGTCAGACAAGTCATCATCTTCCGCAGACGGTGGGAGGCCAGACCTTTTGAATGTCAGCCTTTCTGTGGAAACTTGTGCAAAAGTCTACCTACACCGTCCCAAAGTTTGCAGCAAACGAATTCCACTCCATTAATGAATAGGGTCTCCTGTAAAATACATCCCACACGTAGTCGTCACGAGTGGCCGCGTACGTATTGGTATTAGCAATGACACTTGAAGAAGTCGTTTCTTGTACTGCCGGAGCTGAACTATGAGCTTCTCGATGAATGAGAGTGAAGAGAGTTGCGTACACGTCAGATAATCTTGAAGCATAGGGAGAAACTTTTCCATCTCCGGATCCATGGGTGGTAGCGCGGGACCGCGGTCTTCGAGGACTGCATCATACATCTTGAAGTCATTTCGAGAGATATCTTTAGAAGAGATGACTTTCGGACTGGGGAGGACGGCAAGGGGTAAGACATGGAGACCGGCTGCATAGGTTAGGGGACGTACGGGCTAGTGGGGCGTCTCTTCGGTCTTGCATCTTCCTTATCGCCTGCTACTCTGACGGCATATCGTCGTGCACCGTTATCCGTTCGGGGAGGAACGGGAGGAAGTCTCGTCTCTCGGCCTGGCAGCGCTTGTGCTTTCGTATTCTCATTCGTATCTTGGGCCAGCCTTGTGATCTGAGACTAAATAAAAGGAAACGTCACCCGGAATGAAAAGGTACACGACAAATACGCGCACTGGTTGAACCTACCTGGAGACTCTGCCTTAATTCGTTGTCCTCCCATGCGTCGTGCTCGACCGTTTGGGCGAACTGGAACACGTCGACGCCACCGCGCGGTTTTTTCCTCCTGAATCGCGATTCGACGACTACTTGCAGAGTGAGCGAGTCTGGTTGACAAGGGTGGCACGTTGTGTGGCCAAATGCATACCGAGCGCATCCAAGGGTTCCTCTGTGCGCTTCCGCTTTATGCGCAAAATGGTGTAGGCGTGGTTTTGGACCTGTGCGTCCATCACGTCGTATCTTGTCCTTCGTTGTCGTTGTCGTCGAACGACGTTGTGGAGGTTGGTAGTGCCGTAGCGGATGGAGAGGCAAAGGCAAGGAATGTGATTGTTGTCCACAATTGCCTGCTCGTTGGATCACATAATCGGGTAGCTCCTATGCCTCCCGCCTTTCATCACCACCAACCCTACCACCCCCAGCGCGGTCCAGCGTCCAACAGTCCAGATACGCCACTGTTCCTTGAATCCATATCGGTGTCACTGGATCATCGCGAATCCCAAGGCTCTGAGGATCTCTTGTGCCCTGGCCAGTGGCCCATTTAGTCAACAACAATAGTAATAGTGGTGGGTTGGTGAGGATCTTCATGTTCTTGAAGACACAAGGTCACGGGCGCCGACTCGGATTGAAATGTCCTCTGAAAGTCGACGAATCCCTCGGCTCGTATGCGCCGCGGTACTACTCGTCATATTCCCGCCTGCCGAAACTACGGCTCGAGAATATCAGACACGATGCCGGTTTCTCGGCTCTCGCGATCTTTGCTCTTTTGTTGTTTGACTCGATTAGAGGCCCCATCTCACAATATTCCACGCTCACAACGCATGTTCAAGCCAAGGCCTTTTTGCGAAGAAAGGTTTCAGAGTGACTAATTACATGACGCATTCCAGCGCTAGCTTTGCAACGAAGTCTGCTTCACCACGTTTTGACCGATTACAAGATCTGACAGGTCGACCGGAAGAGCGTCGGTGGACCCAACGATGCTCAATTCATCTAACGATTCGTGAATGTCCTGAAACTTTCCGTAACATCGGTGCGTCGAATCTCCATATGTCAATAGATACATTCAAGTGCTAACTCATTGGCGGTATGGTGACTTCCTCATGTTTAATTTCTCTTCACAATGCACGTCAGGTGCAGGGCTGGCCGACATCTTTGATGTAAACTCCCTGCGATATGGAGGCTGCTCCGCAGATTCGGAAGAAAGCAATGAATTCAAAGTCGGCTGCAGCCGCATCACGATCGGTTCAACTCTCCGCCAGCTAGAAAGTGGATGGTCACCTACGTCATTACTTGACTCACCGAGAATGTGCAGTCATTCCATCAACAGTTCACGTTCCGTATTACGACGCTTGTACATGGTTGTGCACGTTGGATACCATATCCAGATCTGTCTGGTATAGCTAGCCTCTGCGTGCGTGCGTGCGTCCATGTGACAAATATTGAGCTGGAAAGCCTGATTTACCACGTGCAGACCCTCGAAAAGGATGGCAATCGTCACGCTTTCACCAACGGTCACCACTCGAGGTTTCGGATTTACTGTCCTCGGCCGACGCAATCGCTTCCACTACTGAACCGATAGCCGTCAGCGCTTCAGCATTGCCGACCAATTGTTCCTAGTAAATCCCATCGGCCGAGGGCAAAAGTGCCGAAACCCCCTGAGTATATTAGTTACCCAAAGCTTTATGCACAGTTCGTATGAACATGGCGAATGCTTTCTCTCAGCAAACAGTCCAAGGGGACTACAGCGCAGACAACTACGTCAAAACCGCACCGTTTGTCTTTTCAGACGAGTACACGGGACCCATCCTATCCTGGCTGAATGCTGGTCCCGGAGACCGAATTATTGATCTCGGTTGCGGAAGCGGAGAACTCACAGTCAAGATCCAAAACGCGGTAGGGGCGGAGGGTTTCGTGCTCGGTGTAGACTATAATGAAGATATGGTCAGTCGATTCATTCCGTTGCATTCGGACATTTGCCATGATGGTCATGTTTTGCATAGGTATCGACAGCGACGAGGAATGGAGTCAAGAGTACCTTCGTCTGCGATGTTCAGGACTTTGAATTACCATCTTCATTATCATCGGAGAAGCCGTTCGATGCAGCATTTAGTAACGCTGCACTGCACTGGTGCAAACGCAATCCCGGGGGAGTTCTTGAGAGCCTCAAACGAGTTCTCAAGCCTGGGGGACGATTCGTTTGCGAGATGGGGGGATTCACGAATTGCATCGGTGGGGATTGTCTATCTGTTGCTTGTGAAACAAAATATTCAAGAAATTACAGGCGTCAGGCTCGCGTTACACCACGTGGCGAGGCAACGTGGGCTCAATCCGAAGGGAATGGACCCTTGGTATTTCCCGACAGTCGAGGAATACCAGACGGTGAGCCAACAAAAATTCATTAAATTGATACATAACCAGATCGGTCACTCACAGATGCTACAAAATGCTGGTTTTCGAGTCGATACGATATCCTTGGTGCCAAGGTTGACACCGCTCGGTGATGGTGGTCTTCGCGCATGGCTTCAGCTCTTTGCACGGGGGACATTTTTGAAAACGGTCAACGACCTGGACGCTGAGGCAATCATGGACGAAGTTGAGCAGATGTGTGAGGTCGATTGTAAAGATCAGGCAGGGAATTGGTCGATGATGTATGTCCGATTGCGCTTCGCGGCAACGCTAGCTGCTTGACAGCGACAGTGCGTTGACTTGAGGTCGGCGGACCCGCGCATGTATCGAGATATCAATGCCCGATCTATACTTGGGATATGTGGGACAGGCGACGGTCAAGTCCAACGCTGTCTTGTAGCTGTCTGCAGTGGCAGTTGATCAGATCGCCTGTACATGTGTGTACGTTAGAACGGAATCAAATTGGAGAGTGACATCTTGAGCAATTTACCCAAGCCTACTCTTCCATCGGTTCGGAGGAAGTTATGAGACACCAAAGGTAGCAATAGAGTGAGCATCAATGCATCATCACGAATTCGTCGAACGTAACATAGATCATCAGTCCGGACGATGCCGTTCATCGTGTCAGGAGCTGAAATGTGCATTATGATGCGGTTCGGAAGCCAAGAAACGACACCCAAGCCAGAAGCACCCACTGTCAGTGGCATGATTATAATAGGTGGTGGTAACGCGATTGCGGCACCGCTCGGACCCATAGCAGTTTGATTCTTCCTCTGACACGTTTGTGCATATCGCGGGATCGATCAGACTTTAAAAAAGGCCAATGACCGGTCATACTCTTCGGAATGCATGGCCTGATTCGGTAAGGGCATTGGTAAAGGGGGTTAAGAGTCCACGACAAGCCAAAGAACAGCTGAGTGATATATGCATGTGACTAGACTAATCCCGGAACGAGTGAGTGACAAGCCAACAACTTCGTTCAGTCTTAGCCCATCTAGACATCGTGCAAGCGGAGCCTTTCCAGTTCAAGTCATGCTCGAACCCCAAGGTCCCCGCGGGTGGTGCTATCCTCGATCTGGCAACTTGAAATGAAAACCATACCACATCAACTGCATCTTTTCCAATCATATGTAGCGTACGGCATTGCAGTGGCATTCACACCTGACATATTTGGTCACTGGCACGAACCGCGCGAACCTTGAGGTGTTCTAGGCGGTGTTTGGAAATGAGCCGAGAAATGGACCGTCCATGCGCGTGATTGTCGACACGGACCTGTTATGCGGTATGCCAACTCCGTACTGCGCCGACGACTCTGGACCGACCAAGCGTACTCGGGTACACCTGAAACAGAACTTGGGAGTTGATATCGAGTGTTGTGTAATTAGGGTCATT
Source organism: Boletus fagicola (assembly GCA_038093195.1). NCBI lineage: Eukaryota > Fungi > Basidiomycota > Agaricomycetes > Boletales > Boletaceae > Boletus > Boletus fagicola. Next base: position 6,671 of record JBBPRX010000504.1, on the reverse strand, counting down.
CGCCACGCGTGCGCTTGCACTTTGGCGATATTACGTGCCGGCATGGCAAGCACAGCCAGTCTGGCTGTGTGGCAAGTTCGAGATCTCCATTTCTCGGAATGGATGATCAAGTACCAGGATGCACAGGTACTATGCAGTCGACCCCCCCCCCAAGTGTCTTTGTGAGTGTGACGGACAAATGAGGAAGGATCGACAATGAGCTAAACAGATACAAACAATGGACCACTCTGGACCAACAATGTTCGCGGTCACGTGCGCCACATGCTGAGCGCGCAGAGTTGAAACTTGAAAGCTTTTCGACAACGAACGGCCCGACTGACCAGCACCGCGTACGGCCACCAAAAACGGCTTAGAACGGAACCGACAATGTCCTTGAACGACCGCCCGGCGTGGCAGACCGACGATCTCGACGAAGAATGGGTCGACGGCGACGACGCCTCGCTCGGCACACAGTCCATCTCCCTCACCACACCACTGCCCGGTTTCTTACAGACATCGAGTGTGGATAACGAGCTGGAGACGAGCCCAGACGTGGCGGGTACATTCTTGATCAGGGAAGAAATACCCGGCGCTGCATTCCTTCCAAAGACGCCTGGCCGGCAGATCAAGAAGAGCGGCATGAAGGACTTCTTCAGTCCTTTGGCTCTGGAGAAGATGTTCGAGCCACCCTCGCCACCTCCTCAGAGACCACTTGCGTTGACACTCACTGCTGCTCCAGCTGTGCCCTCTCGATTATCACAGGCGTTCACCCCGAATGATAGCCGGTCCGACTCAGACACGAGTACTCGCGGCAATACAGCTGATCGTAATGATCTCAAACCGACATCCTCCACAGATCTCCTTATTCCTCCTTCATTCGCGCTCGGGACACAAAGGCCCACTTTGGAGGGCCCGTTCACTTTCTCTGTTCCGCGCCAGAGTCCCAGGTTTCCGCAGGCGGAAAGCACCCCAGGGCATATATACAGTGCTGCTAATCCACCAGTGACAGATCCAAGGCTTCGCTTGTTCCAACTTCAGTACGACACATTCACACGAGACCACCTCTCGGCAATGGTGGACTCCATCGCAGTCAATACGCCGTCTGGAGGAAGTGCCGAAGGAAATGCCTCGTCTCCTAGTCCCGTTCAACGCGTTCTCTTCAAGCCACAGCAAACGCCCGTCTCGGACGATAGTCCCATACGTAGCGTCAAACGCATCAAGCTTAGTCCCCCATATGACTTTTATGGAGAGGGTGCAGGAGCAGGAGCTGTTGTATCGCGTCCAAAGACGCCCCGAGTAGATTACGTCGGCGAGTCGCGTTCGCTCATGCAACAGATCAAGCAAGCTCGCGATTTTTCAACCATTTCTACCAATGTGACAGCGCAGACCCCTGCTACGGATAATTCCAAGGCGAAAACATCTGCTCGGGTTCCTTCGAATGGTGAGTCTATTCTTCTTGCATGCAATGCATTCCAACCGTAGATCCTAGATAATCGCGCCGCCCTTCTGCCGGTCATCAGCGAGAGGAGCGGATCTGTTACGGGCTCGTCCACTGCTGCGCCAAGTGGTCACTCCTCCCTTGCTATTCGGCTACAGGCCGCAAGCCTCATGCAACAAATCAAGAACGACATGAAGGGTTCGAAGCGCCTGTTTTCCGGGGATACAGATTTCTCTCGTTATACACATACGGAGGGCGAACGAGCCGATCAGTCTGCATCTATGCTCGAGAAGTCACAGCTAAGCACCTGGAGTCACGAACGAAGTCGACGGAAGTCCCCCAAGACAGGGTCTCCTCGCCGCCCCTCGTCCGCTTCGCGACATCACCCCAGTCCACGCAAATTCACCCGCTCGGTTTCCGACGACCGTGAGCGCAGTCTCGCCCTCGACATGTCCAACATGTCGATCGAAACACCATGGCAAACAGAGGCAGGTTCTGTCGAGACCCACACCAACCCAACGCCAAATACCAATATCCCTTGCATCAGAGTCACCTCATCGACTATCATCGAAGCATTACCCCAACCCCCGACACAACTTGTAAGTACCTCGTTCATATCCGTCCTCATCGGTTCGTTCAGGCAACAATCAGGATTTAAATCGGTTCGTATCGTCAAGCACAGCTTCTGGGACGACTATCACCGAAAGCAGTGCACCCTCATTTGTGAAACATGCAGGGCCTGTTCATATCACGCACATTACGCCATCTGATGTCCCATCACTTCCACAGCGCGTTGGGAAGATGGTATACGACAAGGAACTTATGAAGTGGTTGAGAGCTTCCACACGGGTATTATCCGAGGTCGATGATCTGAGAGATCACACGTCCGTGACGGATGCCGAGAGTGAGGATCCGTTCAGGGATATTGAGAGCTTGCGTGAGGATGACTCAGGGGGTACGAACGTGGCAGAGGAGGTCCCGATACCGGCGCAGGAGGCGAAAGAGGTGGACGAAGAAGAAGCGCACTTCAAGCAGGATGCGACCCGGATAGAGGAGGGAGAGGAAGAGGCTGCCAACGAACAGGAGGAATTGACCTCATTCACGTTCGATGGTCCATCTGTCGCTGTGATTCAAATCGTCCCTTCAGATGAAGATGACACTGGCGACGATACCACCGTGTCTGATTCTGAAGAGGATGACGCTACAGGGACGAGTTCCGAAAACCAACCCGCGCCATTGGCGTTCGACTCGGAGGATGATTTGTCCAACGATTCCCCTGACCGACAGCCGGTCACACCCGTCGAAGTGACACCAGTGGCCCCTCGCAAGGTGTACGCGGTTGCGACACCGATGCCACCCAGGTCGGCGCTCAAGAGCACGAGTGTGACGCCTGTATCAGCGATGAAGGACCCAAACCGAGACAAATCCCGCACGCCCGCTCAGAGATTGGGACACAGGAGATCCGTCAGTTTCTCGGATGGAAAACGCGATGGTCCTATCAGGGGGCTCGTTGTGAAGCCGCACGAGAGCGACGACGATCTCGGGACGAGCGTGTCCTCTCTCGAGCCCACTCAGACTGGCTGTAGTCCTTCAGCGAGATCCAAACGGATCGCCGAGATGATGCAAGATCTGGAGAATACGAGTAAGTTTCGCGTTCGTTGATAAGGGATGGTGTTGAATTCTGTGGACCAGTCGAGTCTGAGGAGTCACCAACGAGATCGTCGACGCCAATCCACGACGTCGAGGATTTGCAGCTCGTGGGCAATCGACGCCCGAGCAGTCAGATGGCGGTCGTGGACTCAAGTGGATCTTCCCGGCGGGTATTCTCAACGTCCCGGAGAAGCAACTTTTCCGATCAAGATCGAAGGAATGCGACTTTCTTGACAGAGTGTTCTTTCGGAGTTGCGCACGATAAAATCGTACAGGTGATCACTGACGTACAACCCTTTGAGCCACATTGGGAAGACTTGAACAGTATCGATTTGTCAAAGAAGTCGCTGGACAGCGTCGCAAGGCTCAAGGAGTTTTTGCCAAAACTTGACTCGCTGACATTGTGCGTGGTACATACACGTTGCGTGCAATAAGGAGGTATCTTGGGCTGACATGAAATTGACAGAAACTGCAACCAGCTGTCGTGGTTGAGCGGAATCCCTACATCCCTGCGGGCACTTTCTGTCGCTTCTAATGTGTACGTCTGTCGGGATTGCTGAAGGCGACGTTGATCATCCTGAACGACTTTGAAGCTTGACAGGCGTCACATCGTTCAGTCACCTTCAAAATCTCGAGAACCTTGATGTCAGCAACAACGATATCGACACACTGAATCGTGAGTGACTGAGACGCACTGTATTATTCGCGAAGTTGATGCTTAGTGTTGATGGGCGTCAACCAGAATTGCAGTGTCTGCGACACTTGAGAGAGCTGAGAGCCGATGGTAATCGGATCACAAGCTTGGACGGGTTGCAGAAGCTGGAGGCGCTCACGAAACTAAGCGTGCAGGGTAACCTGATTCGGGAGGTGGACTTCCATTTATTCCGATGGTAGGAAGTTTCGTGTTCCGTTCTCTCCGTGGCGATCAGTGACTTGGCACGCTCCTTTAGGCCACGGCTAGAGATATTGGACTTGAGCCAAAACCGGCTCGGCAAGGTTGCTTCGCTGGCATCGAGCCTTCCTGCGCTAATGGTTTTGAATCTCGGTAGGTTCGATGGTGGTTGTCACGTGTACCTGACTGATATGCTTGACAACTCGAAGATGGCAATTTATTAAATGATCTTGATGCCGGTGGTTGTATGACGAGACTGCGCATTTTACGCGCAAGTAACAACCGGCTGCACAGCCTCGATGTGGGGCACTTTACGAACTTGCGAACGCTCTACCTGGACAACAATTCGCTGGCAGGGCTGCTAAAAGGGGAACGGCTGGTGAAACTGGAAAACCTTTCCATGCGAAATCAGAGCTGTCGTGATTTGTGAGTGGCACAATCGTTTGAGTGGTAACGTGACGTGACGGGATCTTTCATTATGGGGTGCCTGATTGATGGGGATGATGATGGTGATTTGCAGTCATCTCTCGACACGCCAATTCCGGGATGTGAAACGGCTTTATCTCTCAGGTATGTGAAGTGCTTCTAGAAGATCTATGGAACGGAGCTTGAGAACGAACGCATATCTCGTTCACTAGGCAACAAACTCAAAACAAATTTTATCGAGGAGGCGTGTTACAATCTGATATATCTGGAGGTGGCGGCGTGCCGGCTGACCAGTCTGCCGCGCGAGCTGGCACGGCTGACTCCCAACCTTCGGGTGCTGAACCTCAACTATAACTTCCTGGAGGACGTGGCTGGCTTGGACGGTCTCACGAGACTAAAGAAGCTAACGATGATTGGATCTCGCCTAAAGGGAACGAAGGCGCTGATCCGTGTTCTTCAACGGATGCCGGATGTGGAAATGCTTGACTTGAGGTGAGGACGCCATCGGGGTTCCGGCATTCACTATCGCGGCTGACGGTCTTCCTTGTTTATGCTCGCTTTTTTTGTTGACGACCCGGGACTGACCGATATGATGCTGACAGGATGAACCCGAGTACGCTCGGGTGGTATCTGCCGCTTCTGGTGCGAGACGTGCCTGGGGCGTTGCAGCCATCCGAAAACGGGGGAGCGGGAGGGCGGCGGAGGGGTGAGAAGGGGAGCGAATATGGGTGGCAAGAGCTGGACGCAAAGTTTCGTCGGGACCTGCCGGACGATGTGTACGTCGGCCGCCTGGCGTACCGGGGGCTGGTTATGCGAGCATGCCCACGGATCCGGATGTTAGACGGGGTGGAGGTATCGGAGAAGGAACGGGCGAAGGCTAATCAGCTACTGCAGGGGATCATGGGAAAGGGGAAGATTAAGGGGAGGAGAGCGGGAGGGGAGTCCGATATGGGAGGGGATGGTGACAGATTATGCCTGCCCACATGACTTGATGTGATTTAGACGATTTGGTCATGCTTTTTTTTGTCAACGGGGTGGATGTGTTACAGATCTGGCTGGATACGATAATTTGTAATTGGATATAAAATTGATATTATTTTTTGAGGGGGGGGGGGGGGTGATTAGATCCAGAGGGATGGGATCGATGACGGAGGGGTTACGAGAGGGCTCATTTGATGGGGGCCGGGCAATCGGAGAAGATGGGGCTGTGTGAGATTCTGAGCCCAAATCGAGCGGCCGAGGCGAAGAATTGGAGCTCCGCGCGCGCGTGAATGTGCCTGGGCCGGGCAAAATTGAAAAGAGACGCATCTGAAACGGTGTCCTCGAGCCGCCTGGCGAGGGTTGTCCTCATATGCCTATTTGTGGCGGCATTTCGTTATGGGATGTGCCCTGTGATATGATGATCCCGGTTGCGATGGGCAAGAGGACGTGCCGAGAGGACGCAGGCCGACGCGAAGACCGGGGGGAGGGGGGGGGGGTTGCGTGCGAAGAGGCGGGCTGGGGAGACGCCCAGCGGAGGAGACGGGTGGTGTCGGGACGGGACCGCGCGCGGGAGGGCGGTGAGGGTTGGGTGGTGATTGATTTGACAGGGCGCACGCTTCGACGTTGGGTCTGCGGACGAGGAGAAGGAAGGCTGTCCGGGATTGGAATGGGGGCCAACGGACGTTATTCGCTACCGAAAAGGCGTCGCGGGATTGTCTCGCACATGGTGAGATGAAAAAGCGACGGGAGGTTGCCGGCAAACGTTAAGCTTCCCAGGGCTAATTACTTTCTTTGAGTGCCTTGCACAGCGATCGTATTTCATAGCACCGAATGGATCGAAGCCATGGCAGCTGCGTCCCCCCTCCCCGCGCGAGTCCCACCTGCTCTTAAAGACCCGTCCCTGTCCGCACATCCGCCCCATCCACTGCCCCTCGCCCGCGCTCATGATCGAGCAGACCTCGCCCCTCCTCCTCCCCGTCTCGTCCTACAACATCACCCACCTCCACCTCTCCCTGTACGTCCCTCCTCCTTTCCCGGCCTTCCGGCTTCGTAAGCGCGTGTCATATGTCATGATCTATCATGATCGACCTGTCACGCTCTCTCCTCCATCATTCCTCTCTCTCTCTCTCCTCCTCCTCCCCGACGCCGCTGATTCATTTATCGTCTCCTCAGCGCTGATCCAAAAAACGACATCCCATTCGCCGACGACCTGTCACAACACAGCTCCCCGGCCATCTGGTGGGTCACTCCCCCCCCCCCCCCCATCCACTCCGCTCCGACTCACTTTTTCTTTCTTTTTTCTTT
>JBBPRX010000503.1:0-14507 GCA_038093195.1 Boletus fagicola | reverse complement strand
AGGTTGGCTGGGTGGTGTCCATGCCATGTATATTGCTAAGGATGATGTAGGTGACATAATCAGATAGTTTTGAAGCACAGCATTCATCAGAATCTTATGCTATTTACTAAATAGTGACTGACAATATTATGGTCAAATAAGTGTTCCAATGACATGACATTTTACTATGGTTATATCTTAGTGCCATGGCAACCAAATCACATGACCAAGGGCTCATTGTCAAGGTGGGGGTTAGGGCTATCAATGATCCAGCAAGGGTTATGGTTATTGACTTTTGGTTCTCTTGCAACTATCAAATTCTTTCAAAACAGCCAACATTGGGACACTTTTTTGAGCCACTGTATCTCAGAAGTGAAAGCTGACCCTGACATATGCACTGAAGATGAGCTACATTGGAGTGTTCTAGCACAAAATTCAAGGTACTTGATATATGTAAAGTAACAGCTAATACTGTACATATGTATTTGCATAATCACATTGTCACTCAAACTGTGCAGAGTTTTGCCATGATATCCCTTGCCTGTTGTCTGCATGCCAACAAAGAGTATACTACACAGATGGACCTGCACATGGTCCCCATCATCAACATGGCATGTTTACACCTGTGATACAAGCCTTAGAGGAAACAAGTGGTGTCCTTGGTGACATGATTTTTTTTGTGGGTTGTTGAAGTGTTGACATTGTGTATTGCATTTGTGTGCCAGGGTGGATTACAATGACATGTTGCTCTTGATGCCCTCCTTGTTCTTAGAGATCTGATTATGAAGATCTACACAAATAAGGGGAATTCTACAGGCTTATTCAAGTGAGCAAGGAAATGAGATTTGATACCATTGTGGAGGTAGATTATGTGCAGACTATGGATGGGGTGGAGGTTGAATGCTGAATGCTGAACAGAACTGGAGTCAAACTAATGTTGGTTTGAATGACATTTTACAGAAGGACTCAATAGTATGTATGATGACTTGTTCCCTCAGTCATTCAAAATAAGCATGAGATTGTCAGTATGCTCATTGTGCATGTTCACAGCTAATCAGATGAGCCACCCTCAAATTGGAACACTTTCTTCAAATCCTCACAACCAACATCCCTTATAACTCCAACACTTTCTCCATCTCCTGGTGGCTGATGCCACTTGCTACTGTATGAGATTAAGTTAGTACATGAAAGCTATGTCACATTACTACCTTCACAAAGGGTGGTGCAAGATTACATCCATGACAAGTTTTGCTTTGTCCTCCATGTTATTGGCAGCAGAATATTTGACAAAGAGCTCATCCAGTTTCTTGGATACCTGAGCAGATATCCCAGATGCTTGATACCTTTGTACTGCCACAGTGAGGGGGTCTTCAGAGTTGTTTTGGACCAGAGTAAAGGAATATTGAAGAAGTAGCAAAAGATCTGTTAAAGAAGGTTTGTATAAAAGTTATGTATCAAAACCCAAATGAATTAACTTACCAATGCCATTTTGAAGGATATCTCTCTTTGTGTTGGCTGGCATTTTAGTCTGAAATACATGGAAAATTGGTGTAATAAATATATTCCAAAAATAGACATACCATGGACAATGCCTCTCTTGTTTGAAGAGAGCCCTGGAAGACATGTGATTATGTTAGCAAATATATAGTATGATTAGATGATAAAATATTTACTGGGTGGGACTGAGGGTTGGTGAAAATCTGAATGATATTAGTTGTAATATATGTATAGCTTGAGGGTTATAACTGACTATCTATCAAATTATAATTATAAATATGGATATTTAAATTATTACCCAGACATCTTACATACCTGCTAAATGTCAACAAAGCATAAATGTAAATAACACAAAACAATACATCACAAATATAACTTACATCCTATAGGTATATCAATTCATAGCTGCACAATTTTTAAAAGTAGCAAAATAATACTTACCAGCTACATATGATGGAAGGAATTATAGAATTATGACAGATTTGAATGAAATGGGAAGTTTAATGAGCAAAATGTAGATATTGATGTGAATCAGATCACTTACATTCTACATTGTTACAAAGTGATAGGAGAAAGTATGTGGATATCAGCAATTCAATTTGTCAATCCACATATTAGGATTACCCTCTATGAAAATGAAAGTTGATGTTAATGGATAAAACATATTCTTGTTGTGAGTTGAAATTGAATCACTTACTTCCTATGAACAGGAAAGTGGTACAAGCAATGGACATGAATTAATCAGCAACTGATAATATATTGTATGATGTATATAAAAGCACTTACAAACTATTAGTGGAATAGTGATGAAAGCAAAAAATATGTATACAAAGTAATCATCAGTAGGATTCTAATTTCAAATCCACATCAGATAACTTACTTGCTATCAATGGAAGAGCAGAAGGATTCATGCTGATCAGCAGCATTGTCATTGTAAATTGAGACCATTTACTTGCTATCAATGGGAGGGCAAGAGGAGTCATGCTGATCAGCAGCATTCTGGTTTCAAATCTACATTAAATGACTTACTTGCTATCAATGGCAGAGTAGAATACATGCTGATCAGCAGTATTCCCATTTCAAATCCACATCAGACCACTTACTCCCTATCAATGGAAGGACAGGATGTGGTATGTTGATCAGAGTACTCTCATTTCAAATTCAGATTAAACCACTTACATTCTATAAATGGGAGAGGAGGAGAAGTCATGCTATTAGCAGCATTCTCATTTCAAATCCATATCAGACGACTCACCCACTATCAATGGAAGGGCAGGCATGCTATCAGCAGCATTCTGATTTACTGTAAAATCCACATCAAACAACTCACTTCCTGTCAATGGGAGAGCAGGAGAAGGCATGGTGATCAGCAACATTCCTATTTCAAATCTTTATAAAACCATTTACTTTCTATGAATGGGAGAGCAGGAGGAGGCATGCTATCAGCAGCATTCTCATTTCAAACCACATTAGACCACTTACTACCTATCAGTGGTAGAGCAGGAAAAGGCATGCTATTAGCAACATTCTCATCTCAAATCCACACCAGACCACTTACTGTCTATTCATGGAAAAGCAGGAGAAGGCATGCTGATCAACAGCACTTGCAGTTCAAATCCACATCAGACCACTTACATGCTATTAATAAGAGAGCAGAGGGAGTCATGGTATCAGCAGCATTCTCATTTCAAACTCACATCAGACTACTTACCCACTATCAATGGAAGAACAGGAGAAGTCATGCTGATCAGCATGTTCTCATTATAAATCCACATTGCACCACTTACATGCTATCAATGAGAGAGGAGTGATGCTCATCAGCAGCACTCTCATTTCAAATCTACACAAGACCACTTACATACTACAATGGGAGAGTGGGAAAGGCAAGTTGATCAGCAGCATTCTGATTTCAAATCCACATTAGACCACTTACTCGCTATCAATGGGAGAGCAGGAGAAGGCATGCTAATCAGCAGCATTCTAAATTCAAATCCACACCAAACCACTTACCCACTATCAATGGAATAGAAATGGGGTGCATATTGATCAGCAGCATCCTGAATTCAAATACACATCAGACCACTTACTTCCTATCATTGGGAGAGCAGGAGACATCATGCTGATCAGTGGCAGTATTCTGATTTCAAATTGACATCAGGCCACTTACTTCCTATTAATGGGAGAATAGAATGAAGCATGATGGTCAGCAGTTGTCTCATTTCAAATCTACATTATACCACTTACTCCCTGGGCATACTATTAGCAGCAGTCTGATTTGAAATCCACATCAGATCACTTACTTCCTATCAATGGGACAGCAAGAGAAGGCATGCTGATCAGCAGCACTCTCATTTCAAATCCACATCAGACCACTTACTTGCTATCAATGGAATAGCAGGAGGAGTATGCTGATCAATAGTATTCCCATTTGAAATCCAAAGCAAACTACTTACCCACTATCAGTGGAAGAGCAGGAGGACACATGCAGATTAACAACACTCTCATTTCCAATCCACATCAGACCACTTACTCGCTACCAATATGAGAGTAGGAGAAAGTGTGCTGATTAGCAGCATTCTTATTTCAACATCAGACCACTTACTTGCTATCAATTGGAAAGAATGAGAAGGCATGCTAATTAGCAGCATTCTTATTTCAAATCCACATCAGACCATTCACCCACTTTCAATGAGAGAGCAGGGGCAGGCATGGTAATCAGCAGTACTTTCATTCAAAATTCATATTAAACCACTTACATGCTATCCATGGAAGAGTAGAAGACATTATGCCAATTAGCACCATGTGCATTTCAAATCCATACTAGACCACTTACTCCCTATCAATGGAAGAGCAGGAGGAAGTATGCTATTAGCAGCATTCTCACTTCAAACCCACATCAGATCACTTACTGTCTATTAATGGAAGAGTAGGAGGAGGCATGCTGATCAGTAGCATTCTGATTTCAAATCCACATTAGACCACTTACAACCTGTCAATGGAAGAGCAAGAGGTGACATGCTGCTCAGCAGCATTCTTCTTTCAAATTCACAAACCACATACTCGCTATTGATGGAAGAGCAGGAGAAGGCATGCTCAACAGCAGCATTCTGATTTGAAATTCACATTAGATCACTTACCCGCTATCAATGGAAGATTAGGAGGAGGCATGCTAATCAGCAGCACTCTCATTTCCAATCCACATCAGACCACTTACAAACTATGACAGGAGAGCAGGAGAAATCATGCAGATCAGCAGCATTCTGATTTCAAATATATATCTGACCACTTACTTGCTATCAATGGGAGAACAGGAGAGGTCATGCTGATCAGTAGCATTCTGATTTCCAATTTACATCAAACCACTTACTCCCTATTGATGGAAGAGCAAAAGCAGGCATGTTGATCAGCAGCATTCTCATTTCAAATCCATATTAGACCATCACTTACAACCTACATATCAATGGGAGAGCAGGAGCAGGCATGCTGAGCAACAATATTCTTATTTCAAATCCCTATAAGACCACTTACTTCCTATCAATGGGAGAGCAGGAGAAGGCATGCTGATCAGCAGCATTCATATTTCAAATCTACATCAAATCACTTACATCCTATCAATGGGAGAGCAGGTGGAGGCATGCTGATCAGCAGCTTCTGATTTCAAATCTATGTTGGGTTACTTACAAGCTATTAGTGCAAAACCAGGCAGGGGCAACTTCACTAACAGTGTTCCAATTTTATTGACACAGAATACTCACCCACTATCAATGAAAACCACAACACATAGACAAGCCTATAATTAATACTTAGCCTTAAAATGCACAGTTGATCACCCACAAGCTATTGTTTGAAATAACAATTGTCAAGATAATACAATCTTGTCAATGAATCTTATTTGTTTTGGCAACCACATACCACTTACTTGCTTTATATCCAATGATGGTTGCAGGAATGCATGTGAAATCCTTAGTTTTGTGTCTTTTAGATATAATCAGACCACTAACTCCCTATCATGTCATATGATACAAATATCAATCTATTAGCCACATACCCCCTCACTACATGTCAGATCACTTACTGCCTGATAGTACAGAAAACAGCAGTGATGTCAAAAACAGCCATTAATAAGATCCTGACTTGCATATATTCCTGCATGACTTACTCCCTTTGCATTCAAAACAATCATACACATATATTTATTAGCACCAATCTCTTTCAATTCCCTGTCAGATTGCTCACCTGCTATTGATGGACAAGCAGTAGAATAGGTTATAATCAATATTTTTTTTGTTTTGATACACCACTTACATGCTATCAATATGGTAAGGCAGGTAAGTTTATTGTACTTCAATGAATAACATTAACACATACTCTCTTCATGGACAGAATAAAGCAATCAATTAGTGAGCTCTTTGACAACTTCATGTCATGATAATTACCTAACCATCCATTGATATCATTCAAGCATATAATCAGTTTTTTATTGGAAAAACTTTTACAGACTAAAATCTCACCTGTGTGTGTGGAAACCAACTTGCCAATACTACATCCAGCTTAACATCCTTCCCTTGAGTGGCCCTGGCCTCAGCATAAGGCACCAAGGCACTTTATGGCATCAATACATACATCTTTTATATCCAAAACCATTTTACTCACTATTTGACTGCATACTCAATGCATAGTAGAATATTCTTTTCCTGTGCTGTAACCAACAACATCTGCAATAATTCATCATCCAATGCAGCTGCAGTCTGTTCCAGCAATTTGTTACAGCCTGTATCAGATGTATCCATGTCTAGTAATATCATCAATAGAATAGAATATACATAGATGAGAACATATTTGTACAAACTTTCCAGTTGCACAAATGCCTGTGGAGGAAATGCCATCTTGCACAAATCTCCCCATACATTTCTCTTGGTAAACATCTTCCTGGTGTATTCCCTCTGCCTCACAAGTTGATCTTCCTGGGGCAGTAGTAGGTCTTCAAGCTCAACTGCCTGTATCATGAGTGCATCATATTTAGTGAACAGGACCACAACTGGCACTAGCACCCAAACCAATCAGCCCAGAAAGTATCATCAAGAAGAATTCATCACCATTCCTAGTGTCACATTCACCAAAAAACCTTTCCTCTGCAACAGTGACAGCACGATGAAATTGATCCATTGGAATGCAGTACCTGCTCATATTAAAGTAGTAGTTAAAATCCAATTCAATATACTCACTCACCATATGGCATGGATCTGCTTCTTAAGGAAAGTTGTACTTGCATGTTCTGTGATGAAGTTTTTCATCTTCTCAAACTCGTCCTCGCGGCCAGCCTCGAATCCGGGAGAGTCATGGAAAACAAATCTCTGGTTGCTTTTGAAGACTATCTCATAATTGATATCATGAAGTCCACGCTGTTGAAAGTGAGATGGGTTGCAAAACTCCGACGATGACTCGGATATTCAGGGTAGCCATGATCTCACCTCCCGGGACCCCTCAATCAAAAAGTCAATCTGATCACACATGGCCATTAGCACCCAGCATATCCCAGCTCAGTCGAACACACCTTTTCTCCTTGACCATTGTAGATCTCCGGATCTTCTGTCGAGTTGCAGATTCTCTGAAGGATAGTCGTCTTGCCGGCATTCGCCCTCCCGATGATGAGAACTCTAAATCGTCCAAACTTCTCCATAAGGTCCGGGTCAACGTGCTGCATGAAGTCGGAAACATCCGAAGCTTTCGTCTGCATCTTGGCAGTACCCGAGCTGTCGGAGCGTGGCGCGAGGGGGACGGTGTCTGTGGCCTGTTCCTCGGGCGTACCTGGATCAACGTGTTGTGTCTCGGGGGAAAGGGCATTGGTGTCTTTGGCTTGAGTCAGGGGAATGTTTGAATCGCTGGGGATTGCGCTAGGTTGCATGTCAGAACGCTGGGCAGGCGCCGGAGACGAGGTTCTACGGGCGATGTGGGATCGGAGGTGTCGGATTTGTTTCTTGATGGTGGCCTTCATTTCTGGAGTGGTTAAGAGAGCTGAAAGACTAACGAAGCACGACTGATAGCTTGGGAGGTGATGGATCCGAATAACGATGGCCACCGTGGGACGACAGCTACTGTCGACGGGAAAATGCTCAGCACGCCACTACGGTGAGTGCCGCGCATTACCTAATCGGGTACAGATGGCCCCTTTTCCTTTGAAGCGTCAGCACGGATCGCTCACCGTTCACTTTGCGGTGCGGAAAAAGTCGCAGAATCACACCTTTCTAGCGGAGAGGATGGCACCTTGGGAAGTGGGTCCCGGAGTGGAGTTGTACGGTTGCGAATTTATGGTGTTCAAACTTCGGTACGGAGAGACGCATTCCGTCCATGACTGCGGTCGAACACCCGCCGGCGTCGAGGGCTATAATGTAGTTCTGCCGGTCAGATACGAACCCCTCGCATATGGGAGACTTTCCAGTAGCTTTCTTGCTTTTACCCATTGATAACTTCAGTAAATGGCGGTCATAGGGTCGGCGTCACAGGGCAGGGCCAGGAGAAATTGAAACCGTCGACCTGAGTGGCTAATCTTGTAATGTGCTCTGGCGTAAACCCTCAACACGAACGACAACTTGAACCCCTACAATAATTGCAGTCAGCAGACTGGCGAGGAATGGTTTGTAATGTGACTTAGACACATGTATCACTAGGGCATCTGCCAATGAAATGGTATTATTTTCTGGAGAGAAGGAACGAAGAGATATCGTCGGAATCGCTAGGCGGTTCCGGTAAAGTCACGTGATGCAGTGACCGGTGACTTCCGACTCCCGACTATGTAAACCTTATTTTATGCTACGTACGAGTAATGTACAACTTCACTCGTAGTACCTTACCAATTCACAGAGATAACTACTCGACATCACGCATTCCGACCAGTTTTTGGCCTCTGGAGCTCGACTTTCAACAACGACTGTCTTCCAACGATACAGGAACCCGAGTACGTCATGTATGCAAAAACACAAGACACAAAAGGCAACAACAAATGTTCACCAAACCCCTCCCCAAGCCCACTCAGGAGCGCTTTGTGGACGATCCGCGCCAAAGGAACGGGTGAAAAGCAAGCGCGCTAGCGCGAGGCGAGGTCCTTCATCCTGCAGCATCGCGACGGTCGGTATCTGTGCGTATCGTGGGCGGAGATGGGCTTGCGCAGGGAAGCAGGGAAGGATGGTTGGGGATCGTCTGTGGATCGAGCGTGTTCCCCGACACTCAGGACATGCGAGATAGTTTCGATCCCGACGGAGAATGCGCTTATGCGTTTTAAGGCGGGCTGGTCCATGTTGTGGCGAAGGTACAAGAAGAAATCTACCAGACGGTGGGTGCCTTCTGAGCGGGGGAGATTCGCCTCGTATTGAATGCTGCAGTATAATCCTCGCGTGCCAGGAATGTCCAAAGAGTATCATAGAATACAGACACAAAAACGACGGTCGGCCTTTGGTCTCTCCTAGGTGGCACGTCTCGGTAGAGGGTTCGAGGTGGAACAGCATTTTCTGGACGTCTGTGTCCCCGGGCCACGCGGGAGTGGTTCAGCGAGTCTGTAGCACGGAAAAGCATGTTGTGAATGGCATCAGCTCGTCGGATTGCATCTCCATGAGAACGTGGTAGAGCGCGAACACTTCCCGATACCGTTGTTGAACGAAATTGACACAGATGAGGGCATTGAAAATGCTCGCATCCGGGGAGACACTGACCCATTTCATGCAAAAGAGCACATCCCGAATCACGTCGTCGTTCTTGGGATCAACGTCATTGAGAGTGCTGATAATGTCCGAATACGGGGTCACGCGCACGTCCGGTAGGATGCCTTGCGCGCGACACATATCCTCAAAGATATGAAGTCACGTTTATGCAGGGTCAAACAGTTGGCATGCATATTGATGCTGGCGAGCTCACTGACAAAGTCTGGATACTCGCTGAACTTGATCCGGCGTATGGATACGAATGTGTGGGCATGGTCGCCTACGAGCGCACTCGAGCGGATTTGTCGTCGTCGGTCAGATAATGGACAACGTCCACAGTGAACGCTGAGACGTCGTACAGCCTTTTCTCAATGAGGTTTTGTCGACGGGGGTAGGATCTCCCTGAGGTTTGTCGCTTGATGGACAATGTTGAGCGGGGCCATGCGTAGAGAGAGGGAATAGACAGCCAGGAAGCCCTCCTTGGAGCATGCGATGATACAGGGCGAGCGCAACGTCGAATAAGTGCCTTGCCAAGCAAAAGCAGATGAGGCGCACAAATGTTATAGAACGGCAGGAGTTGTGAAACCTGGCGGTGGAGAGTTTGGACATGAAATAGGATTTGAGTGCGTCTGGCAATGAGGGTTGGGTGAGGAGGAATCTGTGTGTACCAAAGAGGAACATGTGAGTAGAACGTATCCAGTTGCGCGACACCATGAGAGGTCGAAACACGCCGAGTGGGGAAATTACGTTCACTTCACTTGGGCTCTTCCTACTTGACTGTTTAATTTTGTTTGTATACAGCACCGCGATAGGGATTTGCTACAGCATATTCTTGTCAATACCACCAGAGTTCATCTACAAACAACGCTTTCCATTCTTTCAGCGAAACCCTTCTATCCTATGGTACTGCTTCTCTCTCTCTCTCTCTCTCCAACCCACTTCACGATTTCTTTCTCAAAGAGATCAACTTGATCAGGAAAACTTCATAACAGAAAACATACATCCAATCGTTCTACGCTTCCCAGTTCACCACGGTCTTTCCCATGGCGTTTGGCCCGCCCCAACTTGCCTTGCTAAATCCTCAAACTCCGCATTACGCGTGTTGGACGGATCCAGGTGGTGTCCAGCCCCTCCAATGACCGCATCACACTCTGGGCATTTCGCGACTTCCATCGCCCCTCCGCACTGCATCCAGATCAGCACATACATTTACAACAACGACCCTCCTTGTCAATCCCCAAATTCACGCACCTCGGTAATCACAAACATATGTCCATTCGGACAGTTGTAGTAATGGCCAGCGTGCGCTGGTCGACAGTCTTCATCAGTTCATGTTTCAAGATAAACAAACGGTCATGCTTACAGAAATCCAATGCCTTGACGATAGCGATACGCTCCTCGAGCGAGACAGGCTGATAGAACGTGTCCATGCGAATCGAGCGTTCGATCCTCCCCCACTCCTCCACAATATCGCGTGCGACACCCGAGAAATTCGTCTCCAACCAGAGCTTCTCTTCAACGTTCGTCTTCTTCTCCAGATGCTGTTGAATCGTGGTCCTCATCAACTCCTTCGCCCCCTCCCGGAGACCCGACGCACGCGCCGCCATCACATTCCTATTATCCTGTGCTTTAAATTGATCTGTCATCCGGCACATCATCATATCAAACCGGAATTCCTCCAACAAAATCCGCATTTGATACAGAGCTGTCCTCGAGATCTGACGATGGGATTCGGAGTCTTTTGCGACGACGAAGGCAACGTCAGCATCTCGTAAACAGCTCCTGAACAAAAACCCGATGTACGTCGCCCAACTCAGCTGTTGGTTGGTGTTGATACCATTGCCGGTGCGTTCGCTGATGGCCTCGATCCAGGTCGTCGTCAAGTCGGTCATTATGAGTCGGATGTGGATTGTCAACCAGATCGCTTCCACCAGGAACCTCCGGTCCGCAAGAGGACGCGGTTGCCCGATCTTGATCTTGGCGACACACATCGCATGAATCATGGGCTCTCTGGGCGACGTGGCAGGATCATCGAGAAACGCGCCGACCTCGCTCTCATGTAGACACGAAAACGCCGCTTCCCATGCTTCGGTATGCGCAGAGCGTGTCTCGGCGACCTGTACGGCCTGTTTGTATGCAAATTGGATCTCATGCATCGCCTTGCGCCAAACGTCCCCCACGGAACGATCAATGGCATGAAGGACCGTGTTTGCGGGATAGATATCCCGATCCGAAATGGGCCTCTCCTTTTTTGCATTCAGCACCCTGCTTCGGGCCTTGGCCTGAGACGCCCGCTTCTCCCCATCAGTCTGGTCCTTGAACTCGAGGTCGAAAGTCTCCGCGGCGTTCAGTAACTGATTCTTCTTCAAACTGACGGACAAAGACTCGAGAGACGTCTGAACGGTTCCGAGAGACAACGACATTTGAGCGGCGACGTTGCGCTCCAGAATGTCCAAATTGGCCCGCTTGAAGATTCGGCCGTAACGAGGTGCCGTGATTTCCGAGCGACAGGTGGGGCATGTGGGTGGTCGCTTGAATCCGATCGGAGACTCCAGACCTAGCCATCTCCCGTTCGGTCCAGAGCTATAAAAGTCCGTCATGCCACAGTGTCCATCGAGCGTTTCGACTGTAAACGTGTGACGACAGGACGGAATCGTGATCAACAACTCGTCCAACGATTCCAAGTCGGAATTGATTTCCGCCAACGTGCGTTGCATGACAAAGTCCGCCACTTGAGTCCTTTGTGCTTCGGAAGCACACTCGGGACAGACTTGAATCGTACAGTCCTCCCCGCAAACTGTTGGGAATGAGTTCTAGAAACGAACAACAAGGTCGAGCGTCCTACCCGAGGAACATCGATGACCACATTGAAGAACCTTGTCACAGCGTTGGTCACATGGTAGCCGGGCGCAGACCTGCCGATCATCAGATAAGATCAGAGGATGCCTCCAGATCACAGTCACTCACAGAACCACAAGGAACGGGGCATTTATAATGAGGACATACCCTGCAAGTCATTCGTCAGACATACAGCACAAACTATGATGAGGCCGAGACAAAGGTGCCTTACCACGTGCACGGTTGTTTGCATGGCGCACACGGAACGGAACACTGACGTTTGCATTGCGCGTGAGGGCAGACCTGCCTGCACATAGAAGTGCAGCGAGTCGTGTGCTTGTGTCTCTCAGAGCACGGCTCTTGACAGGAATGTTCGCAGTACAGACGCTTCTCGCAAGCGTGAACGGCATGTTTGATCCTCTCGATGGGGGTTCCATCGTCCGGTGCGTCATTGACCCCTTGACAGTCGTCGCACGTCGCATTGCAGCTCTTCCCGCAGCACGTCATCAATTCTTCACACCGAGCGACACATCGATAGTCTTCCGGGTCCTGAGAACACGGCATCATGGCACGATGCTCACAGTCCGGAAGTCGTTTCTCCACCTCTTCATCGCAACGAACACTGTCAATCATGTCCAACTGATAGCTAAAAGATGGACAGTCATCAACCAAAATGAAACAGTTAAAGGTGGTGGTCGAGCGTACCATGGAACTGAAACTTTGACGTGTCCACACGGCAGTCGAACATTCGGAACCGGGAATTGACAGTTGCCGCACGGCGTATTGCATTCCTTGCGGCACGGGTGGTCACGGTGACACAGCCTTCGGCAAGGTTTAGTACAAACCACAGCGACATGGTTGGGATCGTCGCAATGACACTGCATTCCAGGACCGAGTAAGCCTGAAACCGACGGAGGAGAGACATGAAAGCCCACCTTGAATGGACAGAGATGACCACATTTCAACAGTGTATCACACTGCTCCATACAGCCACCTGCGAGGATCGTGAACCAGAGTACCACGGGCGGGAATCTCTAATCAAACATACCATCTGGTGCGATCCGGGAAAGCTGGCCCGGGCGCGAGACATACTCTACCCTTTCAGGGTGTCGATGACAAGCTACAGGCAGGCCTGGACCCAATCCATCCTGCGCATCAAGCTCTTCAAGAATCGATTGCCACATCCTGCTTCTAGACGACAAGTTTTCAGCATTTCCGAAGATATAAAGACCCTCGCGAGCTCGGGAGAGGGCCACTGCAGAAAAATGAGCATCTGAATAAGCACTCAGGGGGGCATGAAATAACTACCATTCGTGCGGTTCTCGGACTGGAAAGCGAAATGTCCAGGTTAGTTATCTGACATGTTCACCGAACGTATATCACCACGTACCTTGAGGAATCCAATGTTAACTTTAGTATGCTGGGAGATCGTTTCCATCTCCATCTCATCTTCAGCGCCACCAGAGTTTCGAACGAGCGAAAGGATGACGATCTTCGTTATTGTTAGCTGATCAAAAGGGCACGTTCACATTCGCTCGACAGTTGCCTACCTTTCCTTCCTCTCCCTGATAGTTATCGACCGTCCGTAACCTGACCTGTAAAGTTGGCCCGGTTAGAACGATCAGCATTACTTTGTGTAAAAAAAACATACGCGGCTCGTCACTTTGACATGCTGGACGGATCCACCACCCGCGTCACTGGCGTCATCCTGGTCACCTTCGCGATCATCGAGGGCGGCTTGATCCCGCTCGTCAATCACAACCGCAACCTCACCACCCAGCGCATCTCTGAGTCGGGCAAGTTGGCCCAAATATGCACACAGGACGACGATGTCACCCTCCGCCGAATAGCAACCTTGTCTAGGAAAAGAGTAAGCACGAGGAATCCCAAGATGACAACGAAGTGATCGCCTACCGGAGGAGGTACAGCACCAGGTCTCGAATCATTTCGACCTTGAATCCAAAATGTGAGTCCCGTTCGTGGTTCGAGAAGCAGACTGTATCCTCACCTCGTGCATGTTGAATTTACTCGCCGTGTCATCCACCCCTCCGTTCTCCTTGTAGTTGTGGGTGACAAAGAACAGGTTCTTCACCATACCACGAACGTCAGGGTAAGTTTTGACCAAGTCGTGGTCCTGCAGTCCCTCGTACAGCGTATTCCTGCCCGTTCTGTTAGAGGCACGTCGATTAACGTCGAAATACACACCTTATCAGGCTCGATATGGTTGGGCGCATTCGGCGCTGAACATCTATGCGAGACATAGGCAGACCAGATGTCGCCAGGCGCTCCATAAGCGACATGTCGAATCGATACAGCCTTCTCCCACGTGGGTGCTCCATCGATAGCGCTAGAAAACGAGGTCAATCCTGCAGGTGCACGTCGCAGCGCAACATACCAAAGTTGTTCAACGTCGGACGCAATTGGAGAGGGTCGCCAATGAGAATCAAATGCTCCACCGATGGTACGAGGCTCCCCAAAACGTGGGCCTCGAGTACCTGT
>JBBPRX010000502.1:0-14509 GCA_038093195.1 Boletus fagicola | reverse complement strand
TACTGTATGGTGGAGGCACACTTGTACCTCAATAACTGTCAGGGAAAATGGAGGAAGGGAAAAGTATGGTAATGTCTGTAGCTGAGCAGCAGCCCTGCAGCATAAAGGAGATGGGAACATTTAGGAGTTAGAACTCCTAAACTCCGGAGTAATAACTCCGGACCTTTGGAGTAGATGGAGTGACTATGAAAGTCCTTCAGAGGCTCGGAGAGGTGAAAACTCCTGCTGGAGTAGGTGGTATTTTGTCACTCCCACTCAAGTGTAGTCATAATCCCATACCTCGGATGAATTTCCAGTGCTGTTCCTTTACAAGCGGTTTGGTGAGTACATACTAGTATGTCCGCCACCATGTCCTTGGTGGAGACATATCAAACTGTTGCTTCTCCTTTTCTGACCAGATCATCTTGGACAAAATGGTACTTGTATTGGATGTGTTTGGTCCGGGCTTGGAATTGCGGATCATGACACAAAATGATGGCTGCTTGGTTGTCGCAAAACAGTTCAGTGGGACCTTTCTGTGGATGCCCAATCTCATCAAAGAAGGATCGGAGCCAAGCCAAGTGTTGTCCAGCATTGCTAAGTCCGATGTACTCTGATTCCGTAGTGGAGAGGGCCACCATGCTTTGTAGTTTGCTAGACCAGGAAATAGCTCCACAATTGCTGATGAAAACAAAACCAGAGGTGGAATGGGAGTTGTCCAACTCCTGAGACCAACCAGCATTGGAGTAGCCATGGAAGTCCATGTCTGTGGAGAGTTCCGTTCCATCAAATTGGAGTTTTATGTCCTTGGTAGCTTGTATGTACCGGAGTACACATTTTGCAGCTTCCCAGTGAATGAACTTGGGTTTTATGCTAAATCAGCTGAGTGCACCAACTGCATATGCAATATGTGGGTGCGTTCCAAGCATGAGATACATCAATGATCCTATGACTGTTAGGTAGGAGACCTGTTTTCCTTCAATGGTCATCTCCAGAATAATACGATCATTCATTGGATCATTTGTGGAGAGTTGGAGACCATGTCCCATGGGGGTCCACACTGGTTTGCATGTGGACATACCAGTTTGCTCCAGGATTGTGTGACAATACTGGGATTGGCAGAGGGAGATGGTCCAGAGTTTCCTATTTCGCCTGATTTCGATTCCGAGGATGTACTTGGCTTCTCCGAGATCATGCATTTTGAAAGCAGCAGAGAGTTTTGCTTTCATGGAGTTCATGAATTTCCGAGTGGTAGCAGCTAGGAGGAGATCGTCAACATAGACGACTAGGAAACAAATCTATCCATCCTTCCAGAACACATAGAGGCATGTTTCAGCATCCAGACAGACAAATACATGGTCTCCGAGTTTTTGGTCTAAGGTCTTGTTCCAAGTCTGGCTGGCCTATTTGAGTCCGTATAAGGAACATCGGAGTTTCCAACAATATCTGGGTTGGATTGGAACACCTTCTGGGGGGGACATGTATAGGTCCTCTTCCAATTCTCCACTGAGATATGCTGTGGAGACATCCATTTGGTCTAACTCCAGATCATATTTGGCAGCTAGGGCGATTAGGGTGCGAATGGAGTCAAGATTTGCTACTGGAGCAAATACTTCCTGGTAGTCAACTCCTTCCTTTTGTGTGAAACCACGTGCAACTATTCAAACTTTGTACCGTTCCACATTTCCTTTTTCATTTTGTTTGATCTGGAATACTGGTTTGGAGGTGATTGGAGTTACTCCATCTGGAATGAGCATGGTTTCATAGACATGGTTGGAGTTGAGGCTTTGGAGTTCCTCTTCTACAGTGGAGTTCCACAGTTCCTTATCTGCTCTGGAGTAGGCTTCTTTCAGGTTTTTCAGAAGTGATTCTTCGGAGGAGGAGTTTGCAGATCCAGTGAATATGAAGTCCTCAATGGAGGCTGAGAACGCTCCTGGGAGTTCCAATTCAGGAAATTTCAGAGGTTCCGGAGTGTGCTCCGGAGCTTGTGCTTCCTCTTTGTGGTTTGCTCATCTGATAGCTTCTTCCTCCAAGGTGCATTCATATTCTCTGTTCTTGTTTGCTATATGCTGTTGTCTGTTGCTTTGTCGTGCTGGTGGAGCTAGGGCAGGAGCTGGAGCTGGAACAGGAGCTGGAGCTGGAGCCAGAACAGGAGCTGGATCTGGAGCAGGGGCTAGAGCTGGAGCTGGAGCTGGAGCAGGAGCTGGGGCCAGAGCTGGGGCTTCATCCAACCGGAGTTGGTCTAGTTGTTGTGCCAGTTCCTCAATGCCAGGAGTAGCAGGGCGTTCTGGATTATGTTTTGGAGGTGGTGGAATGTCTCCCACTGGTCCAATGTTGCATGGAGGTGGACGATCATCATCATTGTGGATGTGTTCTGGTAGGCAGAGGTGCTCCGGAGTTAGGCCCTCCCACTGTCCCTCAACAGTGGGGGCATTCCATGGAGTGGAGTCCGCTTCGGAGATCATTCTGGATTCATCAAAAGTGACATGACGACTGGAGATGATGGTTTGGCGTTCAATGTCGAGGAGTTTACAGGCTTGTTGTCCATGGGTGTAGCCTAGCATGATGCATTTTTTTCCATGTGATCGGAACTTCCCCCCCCCACTGCTCCTTTGGTGTGTAGGAGTAAGCTGGACACCCAAAGGGGTAGAAGAAAGTTGGGTTGACCTGGGGGTTAAAGAAAATCTGGTAGGGGACTTTTTTGTCAAGTCCGGAGGTTGGACTTCATGTGGAGAAGTCGGCTGCAGTGGACATGGCGTCTGCCCAGAAAGATTTTGGAAGTTTGGATTCCTCCAACATGGCATTTGCTAGTGTAGCCACTGTCTGATTCATGCATTCTGCCAAGCCGTTTTGCTCTGGAGTATATGGGGCAGAGGTTTCAAGGAGTGTGCCATTGGTCCGGAGTTGCTTCTGAAAAGCTTTGTTGGTATACTCCATTCCTCCATCACTCTGGAAGAACTTCATATACAGTTTTGAAAAGTCCTCTTGGCCTATCTCCATTCGGAGTAGGGTTTGGACATTGGCCTTCCATTGGTTGTAGATCTGTAGGGCTTCATTTTTGTGTTTCATGAAGTAGACCCAAGGGAATTGACTGAAATCATCGATGATGACTAGCCAGAACCTGTAGCCTTCTCATGATCTCGGAGTTATTGGTCCTCCTACGTCTGTGTGTATGATCTCCAGGGGACCGATGCTCCGAGGTTCATTCTGAATTCCGAAAGGTAGGCACTTCATCTTTCCGAGTGTGCATGCCTCACAGAATGCAGGTGTACCAGTGAGGGTATCAATACCTCGGAGTTGGTCAGACTTGACCATGTGCTGTATTTGGTCAATGGACATGTGTCCCATTCACCTGTGGAGGAGGTTGATGTCAATGGATGCATGGGCTGCCTCCTTCTGGTTTTTCGGAGTGACCTTTGCATGGTATAGGCCATTTGTGTGGTCAGCAACTAGAATGGTGTTGTGATCCTTTTGGACATAGCAAGTGTTTGACTTCACCGGAAAGATAGTTGAGAGGCCAGTGGAGGCAAGTCGATTTATGGAGATAAGTGAAATCCGGAACTCCGGAATTAGGAGGATGTTTGACAGTATTATTTTGAAGGTGTTCCGGGATACTTGTGAAAGAAGTGGTACTGTTCCAATTCTGATGGCATGTGCCATGGAGTTATCTCTGAGAGTGACCGGACATGGGGGGTGGAGTGGTTGGTATGTCCAGAACCAGGAGCGGTGTGAAACCATGTGTGATGTTGCTCCAGAGTCAATAATTAGTGTGTTTCTCCCACTACATTCTTGCTCAGACGATGAGTAGGCGTGAATGTGTTGGATTAGGGACTGAGATACATTGTCCTGAGCTACATTTGCTAAGTCCGGAGGATCCAGAGTTCCCTCCACTGTGTTTGCCTTCTCCTTCCCTTTGTCCAACTTCCTAAATCCACCCTTCAGGTTCCTCAACTCTGAAACCCACTTTTTGTAGGAGATGCAGTCAATGGAGTTGTGTGTGGTCGATAGGTGATGGTCGCACCAGGCGGAGGCATTCAGAGGTTGAGTGGAGCTTTTGGGAACTCCGGAGACCTTCATGGCTGATTCCAAATGTCCGGACGGGTATAGGCAGGCGTTTTCAGCAATAATTTGGGTTTCCACTGCATCAAAGGTGAGTTTGCTGTCCTCTGTGGTGTTGATGAGTGAGGACTTGAACAACTTCCATTCCGGAGTTTTTGGGAGGGAGTTTAGGAGGATGAATGCCATGACTTTGGAGTCAACAGTAAACTTCATACAGGTGAGTCGGGACTTGGAGGTGCAGAGTAATGTGATGTGTTCCGAAATGTTGGAGTTTCCATTCCACCTACGTTGAAAAGTTGTTGGAAGATGTGGAAGGTGAAGGAGACACTTGGAGTGTCAAGGAGTGAGACAAGCTTGTCCCAGAGTTCCTTTGTGGAGGCACAGGACTCTGTCTTGAGCAGAAGGGCGTCAGAGAGATGTTCCTGTATTATGCCATGTGCTTTTTTGTCACGTTCTTGCCAGTCGTGGACATCCGAAGCGGTTACTCCGGTGGTTCCAAGGACAGGCTTAATGTCCATTCCAGAGACAACTCCATAGGGTTTGCTGCTTCGGAGTTTCTGGGTGGTCTTGACTTTCCATAGTGGGAAAGTTTCAGGTCTGGTTAGGATTTCATCACTTCAGATATTATCCAATATCATGCTGGATGACAGGATAGGGTGAGGTGACAGGAGAGAAAATTGTTTTCTGACAGTGGCGTCAGATGGCCGGTAGCCAGAGTTTGTTTGAAAATGGGGAGTGTGTTGAGGGATACATGAGAGCGCTGAGGGATGCACAAGTGGGTGAGTTGTTTGCTTATTGGGTGCAAGCGGGGCTCATAACCTGTCAAAATCCAGAGGTCCAAAGGTCCAGAATTTAGCAGAGCAAGTCTGGTGCTATTCATACCGGAGCTCAGCTGTTGCCAATGGGGTGAAAACAACTTATGTAATGTATTTACCTATTCATACCGGAGCTAAAGTACATTAGTCTTGGAGTAAGTGATGTATAGAAAGCAACTCACCTCAGCTGTTGCCAATGGGGCAAAAACAACTGAGGTGCTGGGAAGAGAAGTAGGAATCTAAATACTGTATGGTGGAGGCACACTCGTACCTCAATAACTGTTAGGGAAAATGGAGGAAGAGAAAAGTATGGTAATGTCTGTAGCTGAGCAGCAGCCCTGCAGCATAAAGGAGAAGGGAATGTTTAGGTGTTAGAACTCCTAAACTCTGGAGTAATAACTCCAGACCTTTAGTGGCTTGGAGAGGTGAAAACTCCTTCTGGAGTAGGTGGTATTTTGTCACAAGACAAGATACACAAGGATCACAAAAACAATGTTCAGGCTTCATGCTCGAGGTAGTTGATGCGCAGGTAGTCAGCACTCTCGTGCTAGACAATGTGGTCGCTTGAAACAGAATTGTTCACCTTGAACCCAGGGTAGAGCTTGAAGAGGGCAAGTGTGGGATGGCCATCTGCATCAGTAGGAACAACGAGACGCACCGCAAGCATCAACAGAAACACCTGGGCCTCAATGAGCAGCACACTGAGCCCAGCTGTCGAGCCTGAGACCATGATCTCGTAGACCTCCTGCACCAGCTTGAGAAAGGCTTGTGGGTGGAATGTTGTCCCATCTGAGAAGACACCATGCGGCTGGGGCCAGTGTGGTAGCTCTGGTGTCTCCGGAGCTGGCTTCGACTGTTAAGACTGCTGCTGGTGGCAGGAGTCTAGGCAAGTGACTCAAGTGCATAGACTCGACTGTGGATCACAAACCAGGTGGTAGCCTGACTCATAAGGCAAATTGATATCTGTGGAGGCAAAAGTAAGACAGAATGTCCTCAGGGGTGGACAGTGGAGTAGCCCTGGTTGGGCTACAGCTGCTGAGGGGTGATCAGGAAGTCCTTCCTTGGGTTTGATGGGCCCAAGGGGTGTCAGCAAAGGCGAAGGTGGTCAATGGTTGACCAGACAATAGGCAAGGTAAAAGGCGCTGACTCTATGAGAAGACTCTAAGATTGGAGAACCTAGAGACCAGGGTTGTCCTCTGACGATGAAGGAGATGATCCAAAACCTAACCCTTGGTAGGGCTCTAATGGACAAGCGAGGGGAGCCGAGCGAGATGGTCTTGAGCTGGGGACAAGGTTAATTCCAGTGGCAAGAGCGACAAGAATACAAGTGAGGGGGATTTGCAGGGAGCTTGAGTCTTGAAGGCTGAGGGCTAACTTACTATCCTTAGTAGAGTCTTAGACTAGCACAAGGGCTTGTGCAGTCAAGAGTATGCAGGAATGAGTAGGTTCAAGTTAGAGAGACATTACAGGTGGAGCTCTAACTTATATACTACTGTGAGTCAGTTAAGGGCAGGTCGCCCAGATAAGGTAAGAGTCTTTAGGGCAGGGGAGAATGCCCTGAAAGGAAAGATGCATTGTGTAGTGAATGGTCATGAGGTTTTGTGTCAAGGGATGAGGCAGGGAAGATGCATTCCATCGCATAGGAGCACAAGACAGCATGTCGAGGGTGAGATGGGAAGAAAGGGTGAAACCGGAAGAGACGCCATGAGGACCAGCTCTCGGGTGAACCAGGATCAGGAAGGCAGTGGGACAGCCTTCGGGAAGGATAGGATCATCTAGGTGATGACTTGGGAAGATTAGGATCAATGATGCTGTGGGTATAGCATCAAGGGAGGCTGTGGGGGGATGCACTCGGGTGAGGTCGGGAATCCAAGGGAGGAGTCTGGAAGGACAACTATTGGGAGTAGTCATCGGGAAGGGAGTCTGGGTCAGGGATCCAGGGAAAGGATCCAGGGAGGGTCTGAGGGAAGACTACTGGGGGTAGTCATCTAGGAGGGAACCACAGGGGATCTAGGGGTGAGTCTTCCAGAGTAGTGTCAAGGGTGAAGGGTCTCCATCGGGGATCAGGATTTGGAGAATGCAGAAGGGAGGTGAAGGGGAGCTGCTTTAGGAAAAAGTGTACCCAATCGTAACATCGACCTGACACCGTCTGCACAGATGCCATGTTTGTGGTTCATGGCCGACTTCTCTGGACCAGGATAAATGATTGTCTTGCAGCAGGAGCACGTAGGGACCTTGCAGGGCTGATGGGTAGTAGGTAGATAAGGAATCAGCGTTGAACAGTGCTGATAGTATGAAGTGTGCTTACCTTTTTGCCGGTTGTAGTATTGGCCTTGACAAGGTTGACAACGAAGCAATGTTGTTGCCAGAACGCTTCAGTGTTTTGTTTGGCTGCAAGTATGTTGCGTGAGCAAGTGTTGTGAAAGTGAACGGTACTTACACTTGAAGTCGTACTTCAGGACTCTCTCAATCAACCTTGCCTTCATCTCGCCCAACTTGTGAAGTAGGGCGAGGGGATTCTTCCTGATGGCCACTGTACCAACCTTCTGGACCAATCAATGATTGTATTCCTCTGTTGCCTCAACCCACTTCCTCAATGTCATTTCATAAGAGCCCCAGTGAAATTGTGCATACATCTCCATGAAGAGGAAAAATTCATCATTGCCTTTGATTGCGAGGGACTCTGGATTGATGCCTGTCGCAGCGAGGAACAGATGCTGGGATCTTGTCTTGCGGCCGGTGTGACCCTGGTTGCCAAGGGTATCCTGGATGGGTGAGGGTGAGGGGTCCATGGATGAGGCTGTGGGTGACTCTATAGTAGATGTATTGACAGGGGAGAACGAGAGGAGAGGTTGACTGGGTGTGAAAGGAATGGGGCCTGTGGCCTCAACTTTCCTTGACTTTGGAGGGTGGGGGTGGTGAGTATTGTCACTTGAGTGCTTGAAGTAATGTTCGAGTGTTCCAACACTATTCTCAGGCTCGGTCACGCTCTGCTAGTGTGACAGACTTAGTAGCTATTCAGGTGAGTTAACAAAGAGACTTATGCTAAGTGGTGTCTCTTCCACCTTTCACTTGGTGGCAGTTGGAACTGCATCTGTGGGGAATGAGGGACATGGGTTTGAATTATCGGATGGCACGAATGGTGCTGACATGCTCTGTGACTGAGCAGAGACCTGTGGAAGTTCGAGTAGCTGAGGGTCAATGTTTAGCTCATGAAAAATGAAGTTGCGACTGGAGAGGATTGCACAGTCAGTGACAGTATTGTTGCCAGTAGTATCTCCATGAGAATCATCTTGAGAAAAGGCAATGTCAACCTGGAATTCATTGACTTCTTCCTTTACCAGGCCACCGAATGTCGAGATGTGTTCCAAAGGGACTAAACCAAAGGTCTCGCTGGAGTCAGCGAGTTGAAGCTCTGGGAGAGCAAGGAGGGTGCACTGAGCATCAGCTGCATGGAGCCGATTATACAGTTTTGCGATGGCATTGGTCAAATTGGTGTGATGCGAGCTGGCTGTTAAAGCAATGAATGGAGTCTTCTCGGAGCAGTTATATGCAATTTGAATATTCCTGCGATGGACGAAGTTGTGACTAAGAGCTGTGAGCATCACAATTCCACTCAGCTGTGCTCTTTGGAGAGTATTCCATGCCTTGTGACATCCTTTGATGTGACTTCCATTGGACAGGATGTCCTGTCAGCAGCGCTGTAGGCAGCCTTTGTGGACATGTTTGAGCTGTTCCTGATGAACCTAATAAATGTTCTCAACACCTGCTGGCACCGCGGTTACAGCAAACATACCTTCTCGGATGCAATGGACCATATAGTTCCCTTTGCTGTCCACTTATTGTAGGCATGGACTAGCCGCTGCTCTTGTTCTTCTTGGTCCCAGTACTCAGCTCCTTGCTCTCCCTCACTGGCATGCTTTTTGAGTATTGCGTTCGTAATGTCCAACATGACTGTGGCACAATGAGGATTCTTGCTTCCATTTAGGATAGTTGTCATGTACCTGGTTACTGCATGTCAAAGGTATTTTTAGAGTGAGAATGACAACGACATACCATGCAATGAAGTGCCAAACATCTTGAATGGAATCACTATCGGGAAAGACAGCAGTTGTCGCTGACAAACATCTCTGGTAGTGGTTGATTGAGGAGCTGAGTGTGACACCATATTTCTGTAAGAAGTTCCTGGATCTCAGCATTAGCCTTCGACTGACAGAAGCACTGTCAGATAATGATAATCAATGATATCAATCGTGTGATATCGCTGCACTCACCCAAGCGATAATCTCATTCTTCTCATTGAGGACACTCAAGATTCCTCCTTTCAGATATTTTGACCACTGGCCATCCTTGTCAGTAATGGTTGCCTTGTTAGATATCTTGAACGTACTGTCAAATGAGCCGCAAATTGCTACAATCATAATGAGTCATTCACAGTGTCACATATAACTGAAGCGGTTTCACCTGTCAACGTCTGCATATATCCAGGTGATGGGTGCTCCAAGGTTCATTCCAAGTTCCGAAAGGTAGGCACTTCATCTTTCCGAGTGTGCATGCCTCACAGAATGCAGGTGTACCAGTGAGGGTATCAATATCTCAGAGTTGGTCAGACTTGACCATGTGCTGTATTCAGTCAATGGACATGTGTCCCATTCGCCTGTGGAGGAGGTTGATGTCAATGGATGTATGGGCAGCCTTCTTCTGGTTTTTTGGAGTGACCTTTGCATGGTATAGGCCATCTATGTGGTCAGCAACTAGAATGGTGTTGTGATCCTTTCGGATGTAGCAAGTGTCTGACTTCACCGGCAAGGTATGTAGTTGAGAGGCCAGTGGAGGCAAGTTGATTTATGGAGATAAGTGAAATCCGGAACTCCGGAATTAGAAGGATGTTTGATAGTATTACATATTTTAAAGGTATTCCAGGATACTTGTGAAAGAAGCGGTACTGTTCCAATTCCAATGGCATGTGCCATGAAGTTATGTATGTATCTCTGAGAGTGACCGGACGTGGAGGGTGGAGTGGTTGGTACTGTATGTCTGGAACCAGGAGCAGTGTGGAACCATGTGCGATGTTGCTCCAGAGTCAATAATTAGTGTGTTTCTCCCACTATATTCTTGCTCAGATGATGAGTAGGCATGAATGCATTGGATTAGGGACTGAGATACATTGTCTTGAGCTACATTTGCCAAGTCTGGAGGGTCCGGAGTTCCCTCTGCTGTGTTTGCCTTCTCCTTCCCTTTGTCTGACTTCCTAAATCCACCCTTCAGGTTCCTCAACTCTGTGACCCACTTCTTGTAGGAGATGCAGTCAACGGAGTTGTGCATAGTCAATAGGTGATGTTTGCACCAGGCGGAGGCATTCAGAGGTCGAGTGGAGCTTTTGGGAACTCCGGAGACCTTCATGGCTGATTCCAAATGTCCAGACGGATATAGGTGGGCATTTTCAGCAATGATTCGGGTTTCCACTGCGTCGAAGCTGAGTTTACTATCCTCTGTGGTGTTGATGAGTGAGGACTTGAACAACTCCCATTCCAGAGTTTTTGGGAGATAGTTTAGGAGGATGAATACCATGACTTTGGAGTCAACAGCAAACTTCATGTGAACAAGCTGGGACTCGGAGGTCCAGAGCGATGCAATATGTTCCGAAATGTCGGAGTTACCATTCCAGCTTACATTGAAAAGTTGTTTGAAGATGTGGAAGGCAGAGGAGACACTTGGAGCATCGAGGAGTGAGATCAGCTTGTCCCAGAGTTCCTTTGCAGAGGCACAGGACTCTGTCTTGAGCAGGAGGGCATTGGAGAGACATTCCTGTATTATGCCATGTGCTTTTTCATCATGTTCCTGCCAGTTGTGGACATCCAAAGCAGTTACTCCAGTGGTTCCAAGGGCAGGTTTGATGTCCATTCCGGAGACAACTCCATAGGCTTTGCTGCTTCGGAGTTTCCGGGTGGTCTTGACTTTCCATAGTGTGAAAGTTTCAGGTCTGGTTAGCATTTCGTCACTTTGGATGTTATCCAATGTCATGTTGGATGACAGGATAGGGTGAGGTGACAGGAGAGAAAATTGTTTTTTGACAGTGGCGTCAGATGGCCAGTAGCCAGGTTTGTTTGAAAATGGGGAGTGCATTTAGGGATACGTGAGAGTGCTGAGGGATGTGCAAGTGGGTGAGTTGTTTGCTTATTGGACGTGAGCAGGGCTCATAACCTGTCAAAATCTGGAGGTCCGAAGGTCCAGAGTTTAGCAGAGCAAGTCTGGTGCTATTCGTACTGGAGCTCAGCTGTTGCCAATGGGGTGAAAACAACTGAGGTGCTGGGAAGAGAAGTAGGAATCTAAATACTGTATGGTGGAGGCACACTTGTACCTTAATAATTGTCAGGGAAA
The DNA here is from genome assembly GCA_038093195.1 of Boletus fagicola. Classification (NCBI taxonomy): domain Eukaryota; kingdom Fungi; phylum Basidiomycota; class Agaricomycetes; order Boletales; family Boletaceae; genus Boletus; species Boletus fagicola. The sequence continues at coordinate 3,275 of JBBPRX010000502.1, read as the reverse complement.
ACAGAGGAAGGTGACAAAATACCACCTACTCCGGAAGGAGTTTCCACCTCTCCGAGCCTCTGAAGAACTCCCATAGTTACTCTGCCTACTCCAAGGGTCCAGAGTTATTGCTCCAAATCTAGGAGTTCTTACTCTGGAGTTTAGGAGTTCAAACTCCTAAGTGTTCCCTTCTCCTTTATGCTGCAGGGATGCTACTCGGCTACTGATATTACCATACCTTTTCTTTGTCCGTTTTCCCTGACAGTTATTTAGGTACGAGTGTGCCTCCACCATACAGTATTTAGATTCTCATTTCTCTTCCAGCACCTCAGTTGTTTTCGCCCCATTGGCAGCAGCTGAGGTGAGTTGCTTCCTATACATTACTTACTCCGAGACTAATGTACTTTAGCTCCGGTACGAATAGCACTGGACTTGCTCCGCTAAACTCCAGACCTTCAGACCACCGGATTTTGACAGCAGGGAAAAGTATGGTAATGTCTGTAGTCAAGCAGCAGCCCTGCAGTATAAAGGAGAAGGGAACATTTAGGAGTTAGAATGCCTAAACTCCAGAGTAATAACTCCAGACCATTGGAGTAGATGGAGTGACCATGGAAGTCCTTCAGAGGCTTGGAGAGGTGAAAACTCCTTCCAGAGTAGGTGGTATTTTGTCACTGTGAGTGAGTTAAGGGCAGGTCGCCTGGATAAGGTAAGAGTCTTTAGGGCAGGGGAGATTGCCCTGAAAGGAAAGATTTGTCGCGTCACGAGAAGTCACGTGGTACGTGTCAGGAGAGATGCATCACATAGTGAATGGTCACAAGGTTTCGTGTCAAGGGACGAGGCAGGGAAGACACGTCACGTCATGTAGGAGCATGAGGCTGCATGTCAAGGGCGAGATGGGAAGGAAGGGGTGAAACTGGAAGAGACCCTGTGAGAACCAGCTCTCAGGTGAACCAGGATCAGGAAGGCAGTGGGACAGCCTTCGGGAAGGATAGGATCATCTAGGCGGTGGCTTGGGAAGATTAGGATCAATGATGCTGTGGGTACAGCATCAAGGGAGGCTATAGGGGGACAGCACTCAGGTGAGGTTGGAGATCCAAAGGAGGAGTCCGGAAGGACAACTATTGGAGGTAGTCATTGGGAAGGGAGTCCAGGTCAGGGATCAAGTGGAAGGATCCAGGGAGGGTCCAAGGCAAGACTACTTTGTGTAGCCATCTAGGAGGGAACTGCAGGGGATCTAGGGGAGGGTCTTCCAGAGTAGTGTCAGGGGTGAAGGGTCTCCATCAGGGATTGTGACTTGGGGTATGTGGAAGGGAGGTGAAAGGGAGCCACTTTAGGAAAAAGTGTACCCAATCGTAACACATACAACATGAATAAAATTGTTGACAGCCAGGTTGACATGGAGGGTTTTGTGGACAACAGCATTGAGATAGGGAAGACCGTTTGTAAGTTGATCATATGTCAGGTCTACATCATACTTGATAAGCTCATTTTGCAGCTTTGTCTGCACATCTGGATTCCGCGAGAGCTCAAGGAGGGCCCACTGGGAAAATGGTCAGTTGATACATGGAAAATGCATGGGTGTGATTTACAGTCAAGCTGACTAGTAGTGTTGTGCAAGGCCTGGCTTGGAGCCCTGGGCCAGGCCAAGCTGGGCCAATGGAGGGGGCTCATAGGGGCTCGTGCCCCAGCTTGGATTTACATGCATTGGCTGGGCCAATAATTTAACTCAAAATTCAGTGGCCATGTGCACAGTAAATTTTTTTTCTTGCATCATTCCTTGCTTGTATTTTCCTCCATTACTGTACCTTCTCCATGTGCACTCACTCATGATAAATTACATTATTTTCATATATATACTGGGTCTTACTTTCAAGTGCATTGCTGGCAGCAGTGACCACTGAAGCTTGAAGAATGGGCAATAGCAGAGAAGACTTGACACTGACCTCACGTCCAAAATGGGCAGTTGTACCCTCAGCAAGGCTCAGAGATGCTGACAACGCAGCAACACACAAGTTGACTGCCCACCAGCATGCCACTCTCACACGCCAACACCCCTGCTCACCACAAGGCGACAGGAACTTCTTCAGCTCTCTTCCAAGGCATGCATCCACTCCACCACCCTCAACTTTACCTTCAGCTGGCCACAAATGTAAAGAATCACCTGGCACCACAACTGATCCAGAGGTGATCAATCTATTGGGTGATGACAATGATGATGACAATTCCATGCCTGCCAGGATTACAAAAAGTATGTAGCTTTTACATCTGGAGTCTAAATACTGATTGCTACTGCTACAGGAACAAAAAAAGCAAAGAGGATCCATGACCAAAGCCCTGGGCCTGCAATATCAGATCGACTGGCAGGTAAGTCATCAGATGATCTCTCCCAACTCACTTGTGGTGATGGCCATTGTTGACTCGAAATCACACAGGATTGTCATTTGTAACTACACAGTAGAAAGCTGTTGGCAATGATAGCTTCCTCAAGGATATCGATGTCACAGATATTAGTGCACCAGTAAAGCCCCGATGAGAGAACAAAAGTCGTGACATTGACCACTTCTTCTTTGAGGCATATATGAACAGTGATAAGAGATTCCAAAACTGCAAGAAATGCTTGTGAGTGCATTCAGTGTTGGACAAGTGTCGTGCTCATTGCCTATGATATAATAGTAAGTCAGTGGGAAAGCCTGTTCCATTTGTTCCAGAGGCTACAACACTCCAATGCCACATGGAAGCTTCACATAAAGTATGTTTATCCTTGACCATTTCAATTTTACTCACATTACATATATGCAGGGAGACTATTTACAATGGGCGAAAGCAAATGACTTTGTATCCATGCTTCTGAAAGATGCCAAACAATGGAGGATGCAAGCTTCAGATGGTTCTCAAAGCCAGCTTGATTCTCATGTGGTACCAAAGGAGTGGACCGTCCCATATAGCAATAAAGCCTTCTGTTATGCTGCTATACGGTGGCTAATTGACAAAATACCACCTACTCCAGAAGGAATTTTCACCTCTTCGAGCCTCTGAAGGACTTCCATAGTCACTCCATCTACTCCAAAGGTCCAGAGTTATTACTCTGGAGTTTAGGAGTTCTAACTCCTAAATGTTCCCTTCTCCTTTATGCTGCAGGGCTGCTGCTTGGCTACAGACATTACCATACTTTTCCCTTCCTCTGTTTTCCCTGACAGTTATTGAGGTACGAGTGTGCCTCCACCATACAGTATTTAGATTCCCACTTCTCTTCCCAGCACCTCAGTTGTTTTTGCCCCATTGGCAACAGCTGAGGT